>CALNXK010000626.1:32500-94052 GCA_942486035.1 Porites lobata | reverse complement strand
GGCGGACTTACTGTTTCACTAATATATTGCAAAAGAAAGTTCCAACAGCAAGAAATTGACCTCTACCAACTAACAGATGAAGAACTTTGCAGCAGAATGGTTTGACGGAGAGTCAATCAAATAACTAGTAGAAATCCTAAAAGACGATCTCCAAAGGCAGATGAGAGGAAACCATGCGCTGTCGCCAATTTTTTGTGTCATATAATTATTCTTTTTAGAAGCAGGCAGTCGAAAACATCGTTAAACCGGATTTTGGCACAAATCTGGGATTAGTTAATTGCGGGATACTCTTTAACTGACGATTAGTTATCTGGGGAATAAGAAATTTAATCGTGGGTTAACTGCTATTCGGAAGATAGATTAATCGGCTTTTCAGGGACTCAGGGGCCAGCTGTTTTATAAGTATTGCCAGGTTCTTAACTGGACTCATAAATAGAATATTATACAGTAGAACCTCTTCATTAAAACACCTCAGTCTATTCAAGGGACACTTCCATCCAGGGGACGTGAAATTTGGCCTCGGGCAAATATTCACATAATCTTTTTATCTCAGTGTTAGCTCTGTTGAAGAGACACGTCTATTCAGGGGAAAGGGACATTTTTTGAATCCCAGGTTTTTCCTTCATTCAGGAGACACCTTAGTACTCAGAACATCACTTACCACCAAGAGGGTTGATAAGTTAAAGTGTTCACTGATCACAATGATTGCACCTTTCACAACATGAACAATAATAATCTCACTTAAATTAGAATTGATGTACTGCACTTGTAGGAACAACAATGCAACAATTTGTTGGAGAAAAGTTAACTGTGATTTTTTATCCAGCTGCTTAAAAAATGATAACTGCAGCAGATTAGGAAACTCCTTTCTTAACCTTTATTCAAGGGATACTTTTACAGTGTATTCAGGGAACAGTCCCGACAATTTTCTCAGTACTGAGGGTGTCCCCAGCCCTGAACAATGGTTCCACTGTAGTAATTTTTCGATAAGCATCAACAACTGACGAATGCATTTCAGTGCTTTAAAATTTCAAGATTTTCTAGGGAAGCATGCCCAAGAAAAAACCAACCTTTTGTCTTTCAAAAGCAAGAAAGACAAATTTGTTCAATGCAACAGTGAAAGAGGCTAAGGTTAAGGATTTTGCAATATTTTATTTCTTGCGTTATCATGGTTTCATCAAGGTAATGATAAAAAAATGGTCTTTTAATATTTCAAAGAGCACTCTGTTTAATTTTCGCTAAAACATTTTTTTACATACATTGTGTCTCTCACTGGTATCTCATTCTATAATTTTTATAAAAATTGGGACAGCTTGTCTTAGTTTTTCAAGATTAAATTTTTTGATGTACATATTATATTTGGAGAATGATCTTGTGTCATAAGCATGAATAGATGATGTCTATGGAGCGGTATAGGGGTCAAAAATAACTCGACGTCTATTTTCTATGTCGCCTTGTCTACTTGTTCTGTTGTCTTGCCGATTTGTCATGTTGTCTTGTCCACTTGGTCTGTCATCTTGCTGATTTGTCATGTCATCTTGTCGCATTACAGAACGGCGCCTATAGATCTGCGTTGCCTGCATAAACTCAGGCCCAAAGTATTGAGTTCTTATCTGAGCGGACATGGTGATTTTCCATGTCCAGTGGATAAAAAAACATATCAGTGGTAAAAAACATTTTGGCTTTGATGCAATAATTATGGAAAGCTGTCACAAGAGCGATTTATCAAAAAATAAATTCTACGTGCTCTTGGCTGTCTAATCTTGACAGGCAGTTGTCACTTTTCTAATCTGTGGCATGTTTGCAGTACAGTTTTCATGCTTTGCAATGTCCCGGGGTTTCCAAGGTTGAAATGAAATTTATCAGTGATTGTTGCAAGCTCTCCTTTCTCTCCTTGCTCCTTGCTTTCGCATCTCCTCTTGCGTGCCTCTCGTGCTTCTACTTTTTATGATTTCCCCCAAATTGTAAGCTTGCTGGTGGGCTACCCCCTTAATAGGGGTTCTGGTGTAGTAATGTTTCAATAAGCACCAACAACCAACGAATTTATTTTAGTGCCTTACAATTTCAAGAATTTCTGGGAGGCATGTCCCAAGAAAAAAACACCCTAGAAAAGAGCGACTTATGGGCCCCTCATAACAGCTGTTTACGGCACATTTTTACAGTCTCTAATTTAACCAGCTGGCTGCTTGAAACCCCTGACTTTAGATAGTTTTATCCTGCTGCTGATGCTGATTTGTGTTTTTTTTCTTCAGGTCAGATACATATGCCACAAACAGACTGGATGAAGTCTTCAATATTTAGAATAGAGGTTATCTTCAGTACTGTAAGGGCTGCATAGTTTACTTTGTAATCCAGCTCTTGAGTGAACCACATAAATAAAATGTGGCTGGCTTGTTCAAAAGACAATTACATATCTTATCCAGGACATTACATTAAAATGCATTTGGATGCATTTTAAGGGAGTTAACAATAGAGGATATCTTGAAGGGGTTGGTTTGTATGCGCACACCCAGTAGTTTATTACTACATCATTCATATGATTCAAGCTGTATGGAGTTTCATTTGTTCACTGTTTTTTTTTTTTGCCACAAGATTCATTGATACAATTTTGTTGAAAATTAATAAGTAAAGAATAGAAGGCAAAAGTTTCCTTTTCTGATGATCCTCGTCAATTCCACTTCATTTGTTATGCAGAAGTTGATGTCCAAAATAAATGATGTTTGCTTAAAATTCCAAAAAGTAAGTTTTTGAACAAAATCTAGAACATCAACTCAGAGCAGTTAATTGATAAAAAGTGACTGGATCTATTTTACTCTCAGATTTTGATGGGTAAATGCATTTGTTAAATTGACTAGACCCTGAACTATTTTAGGAAATAACAGTCTTTGTTTGAAGCTCAAGAAGGCGTCCAATTCACTGTCTTCACAAAGTGAAGTAAACTTCCAAAACACTTATTTAATAACTTCTTGCATCTCGACAACTAAGCATAATTTGAGCCACTTTAGTGGATGTCACTCATCCTACAACCCATTGTAGATGTTGAATAAACACTGCTAATTTACAATAAATTATACTACATGTATGAAAATGCACATAAAAATTCAACTTTATAATCCTAGTTCAATGTGTGTCTAAGAATTTGGCTTGAAAATTAAACATGCCAAATAGGTTTGGCATTTTATTCCTGGATAAGTATTAGTTTGCTTTTGATCAGTTTTGCCACAGTTATGTTATAGATATGAGCTACGTTCTGCTAGTTTACAGCAGTTTTACATCACCTTCATGTGCAAAATTGCATTGCAAAGTCATTGTCAAAGAATTACACTGTCAATGACCCAATTATTTGCCAACCTTTTAATTTAAGTTCACAATCATTGTGTCAGCAACATTACTGATTTGGTCATAGTTTGGCTGAAATAGAAACGTTTTGAAAAAAAAAGAAGCTTTAATTTGGCCAAAAAGGAACAAGTACTGCAAGCTTACTTGTACACTGATGTGCATTGAAGTTTTATATCATTACTCAGTCAAGTCATTTTCTCGTTCAAAGAACCTTACGTCCACTACATTGCACTTAAAATGTTTTGAAAAAGGATAACAACAAAAAGCCATAAATTAAGTTAAGAGTGTTTCTCAAAAGAAAATCTCCAACTCAAAATGGCAGTCTCTGAACTCCACAACCCCAGAATTTTAGCCAAAAAAATTGTCAAGCCTACCACTTTATCAAACAACAACTTTGTTAAAATATTAGAATGGGTGGATAACTAAAATATCATTCATAATTTTGCAAAATTTGAAATTTGAAAACTACTTCAAATTTTAAACTTTGTCAGCACTGTCTATAGAACTTTGTTCAAAGTTCTCATGATTTGATTTTCACATGGAGGATAGAAAGACTTAAAACTGACTGTAGCTAAGTTCAGACATGCAATCTACGTTATGGTTTATACAGTCAGCATCAGTAATTGACAGTCTTGTTGATTGACGGCTGACTGGCTGACTGACTGACTTACTGACTGAATGACTGACTAGCTGACCAACTCACTTAATGGCTAATTGACTAACTGACTGAATGAATGACTGGCTAGCTGACTGACTGATGAACTAACTAACTGACTGACTGGTTGACTAACTGACTGACTGGTTGAATAACGTACTGACTGACTGACTAACTGACTGACTGGTTGACTAACTGATTGACTGGTTGACTAACTGGCTGACTGAGTGAGTGAGTGAGTGAGTGAGTGACTGACTGGCAGACTGACTGGTTGACTAACTGGCTGACTGACTGACTGGCTGATTGACTGACTGACTAACTTGCTGGCTGACTGACCAACTGACTTACTGGTTGACTAACTGACTGACTGAGTGACTAACTGGCTGACTGTCTGACAGACTGACTGATTGACTGACTGACTAACAGATTGACTGGTCGACTAACTGACTGACTGGTTGACTAACTGGCTGACTGACTGACTGTCTGACTGGTTGACTGACTAACTTTCTCTGTTTGACTGGCTGACTGGCTGACTAACTAGCTGATTGGCTGACTTACTGGCTGACTGACTGACTGACTTGATGACTGACTGAATGCATAGCTGACTGGCTGATTGACTTTGGACAAAAATTTATACAGGCTGAATAATTTGTTGCAAGAGAAAACGTTGCTAGCACCTTTGATTGGCTGAGGGTTTGACTTTTAACTAAATGATCATCAGACATTATTTCTAGACTTATTTTGCCAAAAAACAAACAAAGAGGTAATTTCCAATTTTAACCAAAATCTTGGGTTAACCCCTTTGAAAAAATCTCAGTATGGCGACTTTGTAATAGCCAAATTTTTATAGTCAAAGAGGGCTTGTTTTCTACCTCAATGACCATCAAACATTATTTCAAGGACCATTTGTACAACAACATACAAAGATAAAATTTCCATGTTTTGACCAAAATCATGGGTTAACCCCTTTGAAAAAAACCAATGTGGCATCTATGAAAAATCATATTTTTACAGGCTAGGAGGGCTTGTTTTCTTCCTCAAAGATCCTCAACACACTATTTAAAGGCCTATTTTGTCCAAAAACAAACTAAGATGAAATTTTCATTTTTTGACCAAAATCATAGGTTAACCCCTCTGAAAAAAAAACCCAATATTGCTACTATGTAAAATCCATTTTTTATAGTCTAGGAGGGCTTGTTTTCTGACAAGATGATCATGAGACATTATTTCTAGGCTTTTTTTGTTCAAAACCAAAAAAAAAAATGAAACGGAAAATTTCCCATTTTTCCCCAAAATCATGGGTTAACTCCTTCAAAAAAGATCTCAGTATGACAACTATGTAAAATCAATGTTTTTGTCTAGGTGGGCTCGTTCTTTAACTAGATGATCGCCAAAAATTATTTCAATGCCCATTTTACCCAAAAACAAGCAAATAGGAAATTTTTAATGTTTGATGAAAGTCATGGGTTAACCCCTTTGAAAAAATCTCAGTATGGCGACCTTTCAAAATACAAATTTTTATAGTCTAAGAGGGCTTGTTTTGTACCTCAATTATCATCAAACATTATTACAAGGCCCATTTATAAAATGTCTATTTTTTTGTCCAAAATCATGGGTTAGGGTTGAAAAGATGTCGATGTGGCGACTAGTTAAAATCGATTTTTTTTTATCGTCTATGAGGGCTTGATTTTTAACTAGATGATCATCAGACATTATTTCTAGGCCTAATATGTCCAAAACAAACAAATGTAAAATTTCCAGTTTCGGACCAAACTCATGGGTTAACCCATTTAAAAAAATCCAGTATGGCGACCATGTAAAACGAGTATTTTTATAGTCTAGGAAGGCTTCTTTTTACTAAATGGTCATCAAATATTATTTCAAGGCCTGTTCGGTCCAGAAAAAAACAAAGGGGAAATTTCCTTTTTTTGACCAAAATCATGGGTTAACCCCTTCGAAAAGATCCAATATGGTGACTATGTAAAATCAATAATTTTATAGAATTGAAAGGCTCGTTTTCTAACTTGATGATTATCAAATATTATTTCATAGCTTATTTTGTCCAGAAACTAACAAAAAGGAATTCACAGTTTTACCAAAATCATGGGTTAACCGTTTGAAAAAAATCTGGATATGGCGACCAAGTAAAATCAATATATTTATGGTCCAAGAGTGCTTTTTTCTAACAGATGATCAATTTTCCTCATTACTTGCTGATTCCATGACATACCAATATACCTTTTTATTTACTGCTCAACTGGGATATTGACGTATTGACTGCATAATTTAGGGATTTATTGACTTTGACTTGATTTATGACTGAATGAATGACTTGTCTTGACTGTATAGTCTTGGTGGATCGCATGTCTGTGCTAGTTTATTTGTTCGTTTATTTACTGTGAACTTTAAGATGCATCTCAAATCTGCCTTGCATTGCCCAAACTGCAAGGGGAATGGGTACTAGCTTTTGTTGCCGTGAACTATGTGATCGTTTGACTCACAAGCAATAAGTTTTGAAGCTGGAAGGGTGGTTAGAATAAGAAAAACAACAATTTAGGGTATTGGTTTGGCACGAGAGAAATCACTTTATTATTATAACGAACCGTGAGAATTAGCAAGGAGAATTAGCATTTTCATCACTTGGGGAGTAAACGAAGTTCACAGTATCAGGAAAAAAGATCTTGGATAACTCTTAGTGTGTAATTTCAGACTGACTTTATCACTGATTTTTTTTTCGCAAAATGCGCCACAAATAAGTGCGTTATGATTTCTTTTTATTTCCAGTTTGCTTCAGAATCGTAGTCTTGTTTGCAGTTGTCGTTGAGGTCGTCCCGCAAGGCGTTTGTCTCTGTGGGACGATCCCGAGGTCCACGACAAGGAAGACTGCACCATTTTATTTCATAGGAATAAGACACAGTCAATATATTTTTTCGTCTATTTATTTTCTGAAAGTCACTTATTTGTGGCGTACTTTGCGTCGACATGCAAGGTGTTTTTTAAAGATTAGTCTGATTTTTACCACAAAGTTTAACCAAGAGTTAATCAGAAACAGAACTTAGCTCTCTCGTGATTTAAACCAGGTAGTACTTTAAGCTCAAAATACGAGTGTTGGTGCGAGTTTGAGAAAGACCTTAAGGTGTTTCGATACAGTTTTTCGGAGGCCATACCGATATTGTTCATTCGCCTTAGTGCGAATATTGTCAATGTTTTACATTCAAAACATACAATAAAATGTATGGTCCGCATTAATTTGGAAAAATTAGCATAACGTCAAAACAGTGAATGTTGTACTAACGCAGATTTTTGGCCGGGTTTAAGCAACGTCTGCCTTGAAATTTCAAGGTGTTACAGTGAGTCAATCTAATGAAAGTTTCAGACATTATTATGCAGATCATGAAGATTATTTGATGAAGGATAAAAATAATTCTGTCAAGCCGTTATAGAGATATACAGAGAAGCGCTAGAATCAAAATTTAGAATAAAGTTGCACTTAGAGAGGTAATGAGATTACAGCTTAGTTTTCAGGATCGCATGAAAGGAAATATATCAAAATTTCTGACACTACTTAGGATTAATTTGAGTCATTTTGAACTTTTTTAATTAAACAATTTATCACGGCTTCCGCTATTCGATCCAAAATCATTCAGTGGTGAAAACCTCATAACGATCAGACAGGGATAAAATAACTTTTTAAGACGAATGAAAAATATCGGTATGGTCTCCAAAAAACTCAATCGAAACACCTTAAAATGTTGCTTATGGCAAAATTAAAGGAATTTGCGTGGGCGAAAGTTCTCTTAATAGTGTTGTCAAGTACTTTTTTTTTTCCAACTTTGCATCGACACTTGTACTTTGTTGTTTAAGGTGGCTCGACTGGATTTTTTGAGGGGGATACCTCCCAAGTTTGAGCATTAACTACGTCGGCATGAGTAAAGATATGGAAAAAAGGTTACCACAACTGTATTATATAAAGATGAAAATTTCTTATGATCTGGGTTTTATTGCAGTCGGAGTCGCCATGGCAACGTAATGACGCCATTACGTTTTTCATTTATCGTTGTGTTTCTCTGTACCAGGAGTTTTTTGAAGAAATCGCTTAAGGGAGTATGTACCTGCCATAATTGCCTCCATTATGGCAAAGTTTGAAGAAATTCTATGAGAGCGTTTTCGAAATATTCTGAAATGCAGTTTTAAGAATCATAAAAACAGTGAAATAGCATGCTAGCCGCACAATTCGCTAATATTTTAAGAAAATGATAAGCTTTGGGAACGCGGCTTCATTTCATAGTGGCTTGATTCCATTGAAAACTGCATACAAAAAAAGAGGGGATTGCTCGGGGCGATGGCGAGTAAGAAGGATTTTATTAACTTGCATTCAGATGCTTTTGATACAGTTTTTGGAGGTAATTTGGTCCATGCCTAAAAATTTCGCATTTTTCCAAAAACTGCTCGATAAATTTTTTTATAAATTCGACAATCCCGAGATCAATCGTTAAGAAATATTCCCTGCAAGTTTTAAGAACATTGAAAACAGGGAAGACTTTTAAATAGGGCCTCAAATATAGCCCCAGATTTTGTGTTTACAAGCGAGCGTCCTCATTATTTACTGGCATTGTTTTCAAGTTTCATATACACGTGCACATTTAGCAAAAAGATAGAATTTGCATCAAAAAGGACCCTCGGTTAAATCTCCGGGATATCCTAATTACCTGGAAAGAGATTAGTGATACATTATATAACATCAGAGCTACTCTTTGTGAGAGTTTCTGTGATGTTATAGCCCGAGTAAGATAATCAAGTATTGCATCCTACACGATGAGCCGTGACGTTCACCGTTTCGGCTCTCAATGCTATCTGTGACGACAAGGCAATTATTAGCATATTCCGGATATTTCTTCGGAAAGTAATCGAGAGTTCTTTTTGATGCAAATTTATATCTTTTGCTAGTTGTGCACGTGCGTATGAAACTTGAAAACAATGCCAGTGAATAATGAGGACGCTCGCTTGTAAACACAAAATCTCGGGGAAAATTGGTTATGTTTGAGGTCCTATTTAAAAGCCTTCCCTGTTTTCAATGTTCTTGAAACTTGCAGGAATATTTTTGACGATTGATCTCGGATTGTCGAATTTATAAAAAATTTGTCGAGCGGTTTTTGGAAAATGCGACATTTTTAGGCATGGACCAAATTACCTCCAAAAACTGTATCAAAAGCAGCTGAATGCAAGTTAATAAAATTCTTCTTACTCGCTATCGCCCAGAGCAATTCCCCTCTTTTTTTGTATGCAGTTTTCAATGGAATCAAACCACTATGAGATGAAGCTGCGATTCCAAAGCTTATCATTTTCTTAAAATATTAGCGAATTTTGCGGCTAGCATGCTATTTCACTGCTTTAATGGTTCTTAAAACTGCATTTCAAAATATTTCGAAAACGCTCTCATAGAATTTGCATCAAAAAGGACCCTCGGTTAAATCTCCGGGATATCCTAATTACCTGGAAAGAGATTAGTGATACATTATATAACATCAGAGCTACTCTTTGTGAGAGTTTCTGTGATGTTATAGCCCGAGTAAGATAGTCAAGTATTGCATCCTACACGATGAGCCGTGACGTTCACCGTTTCGGCTCTCAATGCTATCTGTGACGACAAGGCAATTATTAGCATATTCCGGATATTTCTTCGGAAAGTAATCGAGAGTTCTTTTTTATGCAAATTTATATCTTTTGCTAGTTGTGCACGTGCATATGAAACTTGAAAACAATGCCAGTGAATAATGAGGACGCTCGCTTGTAAACACAAAATCTGGGGGAAAAATTGGTTATGTTTGAGGCCCTATTTAAAAGCCTTCCCTGTTTTCAATGTTCTTGAAACTTGCAGGGAATATTTCTTGACGATTGATCTCGGGATTGTCGAATTTATAAAAAAATTTGTCGAGCGGTTTTTGGAAAAATGCGACATTTTTAGGCATGGACCAAATTACCTCCAAAAACTGTATCAAAAGCAGCTGAATGCAAGTTAATAAAATTCTTCTTACTCGCTATCGCCCAGAGCAATTCCCCTCTTTTTTTGTATGCAGTTTTCAATGGAATCAAACCACTATGAGATGAAGCTGCGATTCCAAAGCTTATCATTTTCTTAAAATATTAGCGAATTTTGCGGCTAGCATGCTATTTCACTGCTTTAATGGTTCTTAAAACTGCATTTCAAAATATTTCGAAAACGCTCTCATAGAATTTCTTCAAACTTTGCCATAATGGAGGCAATTGTGGCAGGTACATACTCCCTTAAGCGATTTCCTCAAAAAACTTCTGGTACAGAGAAACACAACGATAAATGAAAAACGCAATGGCGTCATTACGTTGCAATGGCCATTCCGATTGCAATAAAACCCAGATCATAAGAAATTTTCATCTTTATGTAATACAGTTGAGGTAACCTTTTTTCCATATCTTTACTCATGCCGACGTAGTTAATACTCAAACTTGGGAGGTATCAACCCCAAAAAATCCAGTCGAGCCACCTTAAGTACTTATGGTTTTCTCAGACGGATCGGATCGGGCACAGTGAAGGATTGCACGCAGTAAATTTACGTCGTTTTTTAGCGCTGAGGTTGTTGCTTGCGATGTGTAAAGAAAAGCAATTTGTTTAATTCAATAAATTCTTAACAACATTGAATGCAACAATCGCTTGGTTGGGAAACGGTGTAACTTAAAGATTAGTTTATACTAGCGATATAAACGCAAGCAAAACCGGTTCAATTGAGTTCAGTGAGATCGTCAACAACAAAAGCATAAGCAGAAACATGGGAAGAAGGAGCACAATCATTCTTTTCTTGATCATCACTAATTCACAAAATTAAAGTCCAAGCACAAGAAGAAAAAAACGAACTCGTTTGATTTTCTTGTACTTGTGCTTTAAGTGCGTTAATTATTGGTGTGCATAGAAAGAATAAGTGCGTACTTTCTCCCCTGTTTGTGTTTATTCTTGTCTTGCTGTTACGTCCGCACTTAACTTGTGCTTGTGTTTATGTCGCTGGTGTAAACAAATCTTTACTGCGCGCAATGTTCTGCTGTGTCCAAGCCTTTAGGCCGTTTATCTGGTTCACTCAAGTAGTTGGATTACAAAGTAAACAGCACGGGTACTGAAGATGACAATACTTTATTGAAGAAATAAAACTTGTCTCTGTTGTCCATTAATTTACAATAAAAAAAAATTATAAAAAAAAGTAACCTAGCCTTCCTCGCCCTTGCCGGGCTGCTTTCACTCTGCTACGAGTCGGTGTTCATTCTTCTGCCCTCATTGAATATTCCAACTTTAAAATACCGGTCTGTTTTATCTGATCCCTTCATTTCAGCTGGGGGCAGTTGGACACTTAGAAAATTCAGCAGTTTCTTCCTAAGTGGGGTGGGCAGCGTAGAGGAAAGTGAGAGTTTGCTTCTCATGCCCCCAGGGTTTCATTCACTTTTGTCACAATACCACACCGGCCGAAATAATCCTCAGTGAAAAATAAAATTTGTTTTAGTTGAAGGCGCGTATCTACAAAGTCAACATAACGTGAAAATATCCAGAGACTCGGGAAAGAAAAAAAGAGGGTGCTACAGAGTGAAACTCAGTCTTCAGCGGGTCTCCGTCAGAAACGAAGGCAGGGAATTGAACAAAGAATCGCGCTGGTCTGACTGACCTTCATTTCACAAACTTCAACAAAGCGCGCAAGTCAATGATAATCTCTCCTCTGCAAAGCAACTAATGCTGGATTTCTCTCGCCCTGTTTTAATGATTAGTGATTAATGTCTAGGTCAAATAAGATTTTATTCTAACGCCGTTTATTATCATTTATCCTAAAATGCCGAAGTGCCGCGATTGAGTTTTGGTCTTAATGTTTCTTAATATCTAAATTTGCCTGCCCTATTATGAATTAGGATGCCGTTATTTAAAATCTGTGCCAAATAGATTTCGCCTTCAAATTTCGCCAAAGGGATTAGATCTGGAGCGACTTTGTAAATAAAAATTTTATTTAAGTTAAATTTTGGATCGTTTTACTTCTAATGAAAATAACGGACAAATTTTCCCATTTCGAAACGAAAAAGAAAATTACGGAAATTAGCGGAAATATATTTTTTTATCCTATAAAAATTAAAATTAAATGTTAGCTGGAAAAACTTGGATTTGATTTAAGTCTTAATTTATGCAGCTAGCCGCGATGTGTATCTGCATAATAATGAAAATTTGCCGGAATAGTAGTTTGAGGCAATTTCCCTAGAGATGTTTCAGCTGTCGCGACCGGAATGGATACATTACATCAGGTTTCTAACAAAAGACTGGAACTAGTCAAATGCGTTGTTTAAATAAAGAAAAAAAAAGAAAGAAAGAAGAAGAATCTTCCAGTCCTTTATGGGAAAGCTGATTTTAATGTATCAATTTTAGTCACTGCTGAATGAAATTAAATTTAAAAAAGACACTAAAATCTATGCTTATGATAAACGTTGTTTATATATTTATGCCTACAACCGAACCTAAAGCATGAAGGTCAGATTAACTTGATTTATCACACAAGCCAAGGAAATCTATTCTATGTCTCTTTCAAAAAAGGAAATAGAGAAGAGTTCCACAGCAGTCTGATTAACCAAGTTAATTTAACCGTAATAATTTGATCCTAAATTAACACGGTTTAGTTATCTAGGTTTCCGAAGGCTTAAGTAATACCAAAGAGAAGTTAGTCTTTAACATCAACAGCCAAGTTTGTTTGACTGTTATTTCCAGTTGACACAAAAACAACAGACAAAAAAACAACAGATGTTGACGTAATATAACCTTAGTTTTTTTTAGATAATTCAGGTATGAAATATGAGAATGAAATGATAATTAAGATAATTATTGAATCCTAAATTAAAATGGTTTATTATTTTGCTTTCTGAAGGTTTAAATAATTAATATCAAAGAGAAGTTAGTCTTTAACATCAACAGCCACGTTTGTTTGACTGTTGTTTCCAGTTGACACAAAAACAACAGACAAAAAAACAACAGATGTTGCTGTAATAAAACCTTAGTTCTGATTCGTTTTAGATAATTCAAGCAGGAAATATGAGAATGAAATGATAATTAAGATAATAAATAATTGATTTGTATATAACCTATGCGATGGTTTGAATGGTTATTTATTATTACGCCTAAGCAAGCTTGAGATAGATGTGAAATTTTTAGGTTTAGAAGAGAACTCCATTACCAGTTGCCCCCATTAGAGAGATTTTTTTAATGACTATCAGCTCAATTTGATGTCATTTGTAAAAATCCACCCACGCCACACCAGTGAGATTCACTGTCCAGTCCTCCGTCCTCGGATCCTCCATCGACACACCTACTCCGTGAGCCAGCACAATGTTAGCACCCCCGTTTTTCATCCTACCGCAGTGGAACATTCCCAGACACATTGTTTGCAGGCAAGCACCTTACTGTTTTTTTTTTGGAAAAAGGTGTGGGTAGTATTATGACAAAATGAATGAAGCCCCAAGAACATAAGAAGCAAACTCTCACCTTCCTCCACACTGTCCTCCCCACTTGGGAACAAATGGCCAAACCTTCCAAGTGCCCAACTGCCCCCAGCATGAATTACAGGATCAGATAAAGTTTCCCAGGATTTCTCCACTGGAATAACTCAGAGGACATCAGAATTCACACCTACTCAGAGGCAGAGCTTCCACAGCCCAGCAGGAGCGAGGTCGGCTAGATTAAACATGAACTTTCCCAAGTAATGGGCTCCTAATCTTGTGAGTGTGCCACCTTAAATCTGAAATTAAATAAGAAGCTAAAATTTTAAATAGAAAATGCAAGCCCATTAGCACTTTTAAAACTTAATAGCCCTATATTACTTGGTGTTACAGTGAAATTCCGAAAAAAATTACTTATAACCCTATTTTTTTTACTAGTTTTTACTGCTAAGAAGCACAAACCTAAAGTGAAAAAAAAAAACAACAACTAAATAACAACATGATATTTAAGCAGGAACTTATGTAACACCAAGAAATATGGACAAGCATATTATAAAATAATTATCTAAACATAATTAAGAGAATGTGATGGTCACCAATAGCCTGCAGTGTAAATTATGCTGTCTTGAAAAAAATATTGCTAGGATATTTGAAAGCTATCTAAAAAGTTCTTCGTGTTCTCCAATGGTAAAACCATTGTAAAGCTGCAACTGCGTACGTTGTGAAATTAAATAAATTTTATTAAATAAATATTACGTCTTTGATAAAATCTAACCTTAATAAAGGCAGTGAGTTGACACCCAGTACTTTGTGTTATTGTATGTTAACCTTACATGAAAAACAGTTTTCCAGTACTTTATGGTTTTGTTAAATTGTTTCCGTTTGGTTTCTGTTTGATGGTAAACTTTTAGTAGGCAGAGGCAGCAAGAACTTATGCCTTGTAGTATGTCGTATGGGATAATAAACTTAAACCTTAAAGTTCTTTTTTGTCTGTGTATGTGTCCAATCAAATATATTTAAATTGACCCCTTTTTCACTGCCAATACAGAATCACTTAGACCTTAACAATAAATGATTTATGCTTGTGAGGGTTTAATAATTAATGCTAGTTAATACCTGCATGGTTAAAAGTCCTACTTGTGAGGCTAATGGGCTTGCTATTTGCTGTGTAACTAATAATTATAGGATTTCAATAGACCATTAATGTTTACAACGGCTTCACATGACTACAAAATACTACCAGAATTCCTATTAATTCCCCTAGGTTCCATAATTAAATTCAGTGATCCCAAAGAAATCAAACGAATTAAAGTTTTAATAACGAAAGGATCCTTGCATAACTAAAGAATCCTCGGGTAGTTTCTAATGATAAATGATAAAAGTAATAATAATAATATAAACGTTATAAGCAAGGGAAGCATTATAACCAAACACAGCCCCACCCAACTGTAAAAACTAATAAAGTTTTGAAAGCAAACAATTTCAAAGTTAAATATGATTCCCTGAATTACTCCCAGGGTACCAACAGGCTGAATCCTGATAATAATTTATAAGAACTGTGACAAAAACTAAATCTTTTGCATTTCAGTGCTAAATTTGGGATTTACTTTGTTTCCTGCCCAAGCAAATTAGAGAACATAAAAAAGAATCAATCATTTCATCAAATTTTGGCATTCCAGTTTTTAACTGCTTCACCTTGCTTACTATGTATAAAACAGGAACAACACAGTGCTACCAACATTATGCTCCCCAGATTACTTGAATAAGTAAAAATTAGTGTTGCTCTTAATTCTGTCCTTCAAATCTGTGAAATTTTTGGTAGCATCTGATACCACCTAGCTTTCCCAGTGATGTTAAACAAGATTCCAGTGAGCAGTTAAAAACACCAGGTTACCAGTTTTCAGCGTCAAAGGAATCTAAACATGTAACTTGAGAAAACAGCTCACATTCTACAATGCCTTTACTTGTTACCCTGTGAAATGACGTCTGAGGAAACGCAGTGTTTAAACCCTCTAATTAAAATTGCCATACCAGTAAAGAAAACTGACAAACCAAATGGGAAAGATGTGGTAACCTATTATTGATGTGCTGACACACATGATAACCTTAATGTATTGAAAAAAAATACCAGTATGTCATTTTCCCTACTACCTTCATTAATAAGACCTGACAGTCATGCTTTCCTTAAGAGTAAAATGATGCAATAACACATGATCCTATCCATGACCCTGGTTCCAGAAAGCACAAAATCTTACTCTACTTTCTTGGAAATAACCACTGATACTTTAAACAAGAGCTTGGAGAGATAAGGGAACGTAAATTCTCTGACTTACAGCAGACACTAAAATCTGGCTACTTTTTTTTCTCATTGCAACTTGATGCTTTGAAGAATTCCCAGGAAATATTTTCTATTTTAGTGTTTTATTCTCCTGTTGCTCAGGAAATGCATAACACTTTTGTCTGTCATCAGCCATAATATGAAACATTAATTTAGTTAATTCAGCAAAGTTTGAAGAGGCAAAAATTATGAAGTTGCAGCTTGATGTGACCACTCATGTTTCAAATGAACAATATGGCACTGGGTTCCTGGATGTAATAGTCTAAATGATTCTATGAGTGTGTAATTTCCCTGTAAAATCCTCCCACATACTCACACCCTCCCACTAAAATCTCCTGGGGAAAGAAAGATATTTCAGAAAATAAGCATAACATCTGATATAACCCATTGGTTGATTATTTAATTCATCACTAATAAAATTAATGAGCATGGGAATTGGTGCCTAGAAACTGATGGCAAGGATGTTTAGTTATCAAGGAAGGCACAAGGAAGTAACCATAGCAACCTTCTAACAGCAACCTCACAAGTGTCCTCCCCGCTTAATTGCCAGACTGATTTACTGCTAAAATTAAATGAAACAAAAACCTGTCCTTGAAATGTGACCATAACCTTTCCCAAGCCTTATGAGATTGTTTGACTACTACTGCTGCAGTCATAAGCTACTACTAAGATGTTGTGTTAAACAAAACCACTGCTCAATGGAATCTTGAGATGGAAGCTTTAAACATTATTGATAAGTGGTTGTACAAACATGTGTCTAGGAATGACTTGCCAATTAAAGATCAAATCCTTTGTACAGAAGTGATTTATTCAATGAAACCAGTCCCAGATGTAAACATGCTGGTAAATTATTGTCACTTCCAAATGGCCTCTGCTTGTACAATGGTGGCACGCACACACTAGACTAATTACATGTATTATTAATGAATTCGTTTTTGACAATCAAGGAATTACTTCCAATTTATCACACGACTGAAAAACGTCAGACTAGATATGCAAACAAATATAATCATTAACCTGTATATTATTCTATCTACATGTACAGTATTTACAATTGTAGTTAATTACTAACCAGTTATGCGAATTTTAAATTCAAATTTTAGGAGCCATCAAAAGATATTTTCTCTCAGTAAAGTTCTGGCCCTGAGGAAGGCTAATTTTGTTAGCCAAAATATTGGCCTGTAATAAATCATCCCTTTGCCATATCATGCAAGCCCTGCATTGAGCTTTGTTTTATTCACAATTGTTCCGCCATTTTTTTTTTGTAGGGTGAGACTTGCATGTTTTAGAATGCAAGAATTTATCACAAAGAAGTGCCACAGGCAGATAGGAGTTAGCTAGAAAGATTAGTTAATGTAGATCAGAGATTAAAAAAAATTGTGGGAGATCTGTTTGAGTGTCACTCTCTTCCCTGCCCTTCCCTGTTTATACTAATATATTACGGTAGATCCCCACTGATAAGTAAAGAAAAAACAGTTTGACGTGGTGGGAGACTAGTGAGTTTTGGTATTGCACTTGATGTAACCAGTGAGAAAAGTGCTCAAAATAGTATCGATGTTTTTCATTTTTCAGTCTTTTATTGAGCCCTTTTGGTACAATTTCAACATCTAGTTCGAGTTACCCAATTCTTTAAAGTCAACTGATGTAAAAATACATTCAAATACAATGAAATAAGTATTTTTTCAAGTCAACGTAGAGCTCCAGTGAACCAAATTAACCATGTTTGAGGTGGTACTACTGGGTACTTTTGATGTTGCTGTTTTTATTTTATTACTTTTAGTTAGCTTGATTTGAACCATTCGGGTATTGTAATGCAAAAAGAGCTGAGTTAATATACCTTACTGTGCTTTTTCTTGACATCAGAAACTTAATTCCTAAAGAAATGCTAGAAAGCTTCAGTAGCCCCGGAGATAAACAGGTAGCACCAGATGCTATTGTTAAGACCAACTGGACTAAATGTGCCATTTGCCAGCAAAACAAAGTAGAGCCTTTACAGTGTTCCGCTCAGATTCCAAGCACTTGTGTGATGTTGGACTAGGGTACAAGACCTTGGCTGGAAATATAGCAAAGTTCAGGGATCACGATTCCATGCCTATGCAGATGGATCTTTCACCGCTAGATGAAGGTGATGCATTAGAGAATACGTTGCTATAATCTCTTCAATTCTCAAAGTTGAAACAAGCAGAAAAAAAAGACATGTGCTTGAGAGTGAACAACCGCTTGGTGGAAAGTATAGTACACACATTCAGCTACGCCTGCATCTCTCAACAATAGTGGTACGCACTTTTTTTGTGGAGAGTATTCTACACGTAAGAACTGTCTTCACAATGTCTCAACATTTGGTTTAGATGCTCGTGTCAGGAAGTGTGCGACGGCATTGCAGGACTGATGAAGAGCTTTTGGCGAAGTTAAGTGCAGGTGACTTGGTAGCGCTGGAGGCTAAACATCACACCCCCTGTTTAGCATCACTGTATAAAAAGGCTGAGAGAGCCAAAGGGAAGAAGGCGAGGAAGATGGACAAGTCCTTAATGACCGGAGGATATGGCGCTTTGTGGAGCTGATTTTCCTTATTGAAAAGTCATGCATGGTCAGTACTGCAATGGTCCCAGTTTTCAGACTGGCTGAACTTGTTGGTAAGTATACATCCCATTTGAAACAACTTGGCGAAAACACACCTGCACACATTCACACTACACATCTAAAAGACCGCATTCTTTCCCAAATTTCGGCTCTTGAAGAACACAAGCAAGGACATGATGCCTTCTTTTCGGCCTTCAAAAATGATCTTGCCAACTTGTTACAGAACGCTCGCAAGGAAGACAGTGCTGAAGAAGCAATGCACCTTGCCAAAGCCGCAAGCATAGCGTGCAAAGAACACAAAAATACAATTTGACAGATCTTTTGAAGCAAAATGCTGGGGGAACTCCGTTCCACAATCACTGGTATCTCTCGTCAATATGATTCTTTATGGTCCTAACATTGAGGTCTCAAATCTCAAGCTGGTCTTACCATCTCTTAGTTGCTACAGTACAACAGCTACCAACAAGAGCAGCTCTAGTGGAACAACGCTTGCTTAGCGCACTGCATATCAGGCTGGTGACTGCTGGGCCTAGTCCAGTATTACCAAGTCCATGAGAGGGGGGATGGACATCGTATGAAGGCATTTGGAAGTCACTCTGGACAACATTACCTGATGAGACGAAATCGTGTAGAGAACTTGTTAGATGCAGGTGTGAAAAAGGATGTCAGGGAAGATAGTGTTCCTGTACAAAGGCAGGGTTACGCTGTACTACCCTCTGCACCTGCATGGCTGACTGTGACACTACATGATTTTTTTTCAAGTTTCAATGGTTGCATTTTTTATTATTTCTTAAGAAAATAAATTAAGTTATGGTAGTTTACAGATGAAAGATGAATAATTTACTGGAATATGATTTTCAGAGAGTAACAATGTAACATTAATCTGTAGTCACACAAAATTGAGGAAATAACCTTTGTTTATTCATCATAGATGTGAAATTAAACTAAATATGTAGAGTGGAATAGGATCAAATACAAAGCAAAACGATCATGGCTTAGTTTGAAACTGTTTGCATTTTTGTCATGGATTGTAGCAGCATAAACCCCAACCCCCTCCATCTTTAAACAGCAAAATAATAACTTGAACTAAAAACAATACTTATAACCATTATGCATACTGCCGTAGACCTCCCTAATCTGTCAATATTCAAATTAATTGATTCAAAGAATGGAAATATGCTTTTTTAAAACCACTTCCGGTTTGAAATTTTTTACTTGAACCAGTTTTAATTGAAGGCTATTTTGGATACCGGAAATATCTCGACAACTCATAATATTTTGCGATGGCTCCATATCCACATTTGATAGGCATGTGAAGTTGTCCTCTTCTACCAAGTTTCATGTTTTTAACCAAAACTCGCACAATCCATGCACATATCCGCCCCACTATAGGTTTAGATTAGCAAAAGAACAACTTTGCATGTGAAATAGGCTTTTATGGACATTTCTTAGCCATTGTTACACAACTGCGACATGAAACTTACTATCAAAACCTAATATCATGCGCCTGCTTTAGAGTAGGTAAGCACAACACAAAATTTTCCTTTTCCGTTCTAAACATAGTTATGGTCCTTTCGGATTTAACCCAGAAAATTTCGCCAACATAACTACGACAAATTAAATAAAATAAAATAAGATTGATGAACTTGAAACAGTGTTAATCCACTTTTTACGTGACGTTTTGATTTGTTGTCATTCAAAAAATTTGCTACCATGGCACTGTGACGTAACGGCTTCTCTTCTCTATGCCCAGTACTAAACATTGATAGGAGCTTGGATCTAGTGCATAAGAACAGTGCGTTAAATTGGTCAGACACATGATTTGCAGTCATCAATGATTTGATTAATAGCTTACTCTAACATTTGACTAATCAAGACATTGGGATAACATTGAAATATCTTGGTTAAAACTGTCTTTGCCCTGAGTACAAAACATTCTTTATAGATTGTCTAATGGAAGGGAAAAAAGGCTGACTGTCCTTAGTGAATAAGTAGTTGTTAGCCAGACAAAACAGCAAAGGGTGATGGCTAGCATAACAAAACAAAACAGCTGACATTGCAGGATCCACCGATAAAGACATACATGTACTGAGACTGTGTTTGACTGATTAACTGACTGGCTAATATTGATTGAAAGGTTGATTGACTGATGGACAGACTTTTTGACTAATTAACTAACAGAATGATGATAAAAGTTGGACAAAAATTAATTTCAGAATTGGCAGAAATAAACTCATTTCTGGTGATTTCAGAAGCTCTAAATTTCCAAGTTTTTCAGAGGAACATGCCCCTGGACCCCTCTACATAGACTCTTGCCTTCGGCGCTTGTTGAGCTTGTGCTACATGATATGCGAGCTGGCCCCATCAAAAGAAAATATGCTCTGTGCCCAAATTCAAAATCATGACTCTTTTCGTGAACAATGTTTTATGTGCAACCTAAATCAAGGATGCCAGAAAAAAGCTGTTGGAACAAGAGTAAACTTCATAAAAAGTACTTATTTCATAGTTATCAATATCTGATGGTTCTAACTCCTTAATTTCACCAGTTTGAAAGGGTCTCCATCTCATTGCTTTTATATTCAGTGTTAAAATAAAGGCTGCATTACAGTTGTATTATCAAAGTCAGTCAAAAACTCTTAGAGAAAAATTAATTAATTTGCTTGTTCAAAGATTATTTTATCGATTCTTTATAGTTGTATGTATAGTGGAAAGCTTACTTTTTCAACCCCATCCACACACACAAAAAATCAGAATTCAGGGCAAATGAATGGGTTCCAAAAAACTCATGCCTACAACAATTCACGCAACCCTCCCCTCCCCTGCTCCCCCTGGGACCCTCAGAAGTAAAGTGGTTGGCCCCTAAATGTGTTTGGACCTCTTTTATGAAGAGAACCCTTGTGGTTCGATTCTTGCAAGGGGCCACCTCCAGTAAGCAACCACTTAATCTTATCATTTTGATTGTTTTCTTATGTGAAGTTCAAAATAATGTAGTACAAGCCACCTTCTTAGCCACATTAAGAATGGCTCAGCTTGTTTTAAGCATTTTTCTTCCCATATTTCATGCAAAATGAACTTTTATTCAGGGGATACCAACAAAGGCTTGTTAGATGCCCACTAATTTAAAGTACATGTACATGTTTCATTGTAACCATAGTTATAACTTATTACTGCTCTTCTCAAAAACACGAGAAAACTCTGAAGTTCAAAAGTCAACTGATGCTTGCGTTTTACTCTGCCGTCAACCATCTTGGAGGACTTCTTAGGAAACAGAACTTTACTTAAATGGGTTCAAAAGGTCATGGTTTGTGATCTTTGATACGTTTTGTGCGTTTCTGTGTTTCAAGGTTTGTTGCTTGTGATCGTAATTAAGATTGATGGCAACGAATAACACAATTGTGAATGCAGCCTTTTAACTTTAGAGTTTCCTGTGTTTGTGAAAAGCACAGTAAAGTGGAATGGTTATGAAGCTTGCTATACCTCTCTGTTACATGTTTTTGTTTGCTTTTTTGGACTTGACGGTGCACAATGTTTAGATGTAATAACAGCATTCCTATCATTTTGATCTTGCAAACAAATAAAAACTTCACAGCAATTTTTTCAGTCACAATTATTTTGTGAACAAAAAAAGGGGTTGTAAACACCGTCAGGGAGCTACTAACATAACCTGCAGCAATGTTGTTTTTATCTTTGATGAATCTGGCCTTTCATGACCAGTCTCGTCAGACATGGTTGGTTATAAGTCTAGGGAAGAGCACACCTAGAATTATCTCATGATTTAAAACATAAGCTTTACCCTTTAAGCAATATTACCTAAATATAACGTGCTTATAACACCGACATTTTCTGCGAAATAGCTTTGAATTTAGGTTAAGCTAATCAAATAAGCTTACCTGACAAATTAATTTTGACGTCTTCTGACTTGCCACATTCGTGAACATTTAAGCCATAAATGAAGCCAAATGTTAAAGAATGAGTTAAAGAGACGATGGAGATCAAATCCGAGTCCCTTAAGTCCAAATAATGTCACTTTGGGTCCAATTTAACTACAGACGTGTTGCACAGTCTGATTTGCCGCCATATTGGTTTCTCTTGGGACCCAGTCTTCCGGCGTGTGAGTCTCGCGCGCGAGCTTCCACAGCACTCGTCTCGCGTTTCACGAGTACTCGTAAAACGCGGTCAAGGGTGTTAGGCAAATAAACAAGAATAACCAAATAGCCTGTTTTTTCCAGGCGTTCAGATAGTAGAGCGCAGCAGACAAATTCACGAAGAAAAAATTGAGGGGAGACAACTTAACTCGCTCTCCACTGACCGCTGCGCTTTACTATCTGAACGCCTAGATGGAACAGGCTATGTAGGTGAGCCATAATCGGGGTGCGAGACGCAAGAAGTCAAACTTCCCAGTTGAAACAACCGCGTGTTGAACTTTTCAAACATTATTTTGACTGGCCAGACCTGCCTTTCAGGTTTATAGATGTTACCAGTAACCCTTTATTTTGAAAAAAGAAAAAGGTATTACTCCTCCTTTGAAATGACCTCCTAGTCTCGTCTTACAGCAAAAGGGACGTTGAAAACGACAGAAATATGGATAATGTTGTTGTATGACGGCACCGGCACGCATGCATTGTTGGCTCGTTTGCTTTCGACTCTAGCCTGCGAAAACATCCGTTTCTCCTCGCTCTTCGCCGCTGGGGACGTTTCTCCGCGCGAAACGTCCCCAGTGGCGAAGAGCGAGGAGAAACGGATGTTTTCGCAGGCTATTTCGACTCGTGTGACTTCTTCCCTTTCAGAATAAACAACGGGAAAATTATTTGTGAATTAGTTTCCTAGAAAAGTTGATACAGTAGACATTGGGTAAAACCTTTGGGCTTACCTTCATTGATAGTACAATGTCGCCGGTGCAGTTTTTTTTCATCATAGACTGAAAAAAAACCTTACCAAAAATACTTAATGATCCGGACCCAAAGCCTTCTTAGGTGAGTGCGATACCGTAAAATTCCGAAAATAAGCCCCGGGGCTTATATTTTGCAAAGGCCCTTTTTGAGGGGCTTATTTTTGGAGGGGCTTATATTCGGAGGAGCTTATCTACGGAGGGAAATTTGAGTCTCAAAATCGATTGGGCTAGCCTTATATATAGTTGGACGTAAATTTACCGTTTTTTCTTTCTTCTACTTGTATTTGAGGGCAATTTTCCAATTTCAAGCCCCCAAGGGGGCTTATATTTGGAGAGGCGATTTACCGGAGGGTTTTTTACGTTACCGGCTTGAGGGGCTTATATTTGGAGGGGTTTATACATGGAGGGGCTTATTTTCGGAATTTTACGGTACTTTCGAGCCAGCCTCACTCAGGCTCGACCGTGGGGGAACTGGTTACAAGTTAAAAATGAGTCTTTTCTCATGTTCAGCCGCAAACACTCCGCACAGATTCTTTTTATTGGATAAAAATTTTTACAAACAGGATTCCAATAAATTCTACAAACTACTTGAAACGAGCTTTAATGTAGCACGAAAAAAAATGATTCATATCCGTTTTTTCGTCCAGTTTCTTTCTCTGAAGGCAATGAAACCTATCAAGATTTTCTTGTGAGGTATTACCCCTACACTACTCAGCAGTAATCCATTGGTGACAGTATACGGCAATTATAGAGGGCTAAGTGGGTCTCATTTGTCAATTGCGCCGAGTACATCGCAGGATACACAGTGCATAAACCAGTGCAGCGTGTCGCCAGTATGAACTCCCTATAATTTTTTCCGATGATACTTTCCATTTTGATTTGAGATTCACTGATGGTAATACAGTAAGTGAGATTATGTGAAAGCTTTGATATTTTACATGATGACTCCACGACCCAGCCATTTTTTTTTTTCTTTACTTGAAAAACATTTTATCGTCAACGTTCTTAAGAACGAACTACAGGCTAAACGTCAGTGTACTGTGTCGCATTGTTATGTGCGTTGCCCTCAGGAGAAGCCAGGAGAAGCGGAAGATTGCTCATATGCTTACTGTGAATCAAAGGGGGCCTAGCACAGATACCTGGGGGAGGCCAGATATAACGAACGCCTCAAGTTGGGCTCATAGAAATAAACATTTCTTGGCATCCATTAATTTTCTTACTTATTAATCCCCGACCTCTATTTATCGCACACAAGGTTCCATTTAAACAACAAACCTAGAAAAATGACGAGGCCTGTTACAGGGAAGCGTAACGCCGGGAAGCCCGGTCAAGACACAGCCCAGTCTCTTCACCAAAACTTCAGGTAAAACTCTCAGCAAAATCATGGCATGTGATTCGCATACCCGCACGCTTAGGTCTCCTTATTATTAGGCCTTTTAGTCCCTACCTAAAAAGCCAGAGCCATTTGTCCATAAGACTTCATAAATATTTAATTTTGTAAGCAATATTTGGGAATATGTTTATACTTGATACAACACAACGGTCATCGCGACCGACAGGTACGCTTATAATTTTTCGATAAAGCAGATCGACTTGACACTATATTCTCTCTGATTTACTAATAACTGACTGAAAAGGGATTTTTCTAATACCCGAGCTCACAACGTAACACCTTTGAGCAATAGTCCACTTTCGAGTTGGTAGGTACTTTAAGTAGGGTTATTAAAGTGTATTCGAGTTCGCTATATGACCGCTGAATTAAAGGAGTGAAGACGCATTTTTTACAGCCTTAGCCTCCATCTGAAGTAATATATTCACAAATTCCAACAAGAAAAAGACCTGTTTATTACTCTGTCTATTGTGTATATTCAAATTTCAAACACTTACTTGACCAGAATTTCTGAATATTTTACTTTACGTCGAGGCTGACCCTGTATGAACGTGTCGTTAATGTTCGTGTTCAGCGGTAATTTTTAATTCGAAACTGGACTATTAAGTTAAGCTCCGTCGCTGGGGATGTTTAGTCAGAGATGTAACACAAAAATGTAACACAAAAGTAGAGACTGCTTTCTGTACTCCAGTGAGAGTTTGGCAATACAAAAACGAGGAGTCAAATGGGCCATTACGGAGATGATCGTGTCGCCAGGGTAAGAATACAGTCAAACCTCCATTAAGCGGCCAATAATCAAAGCCCCGAAATAATTATAGAAAAGAATGGGAATTATACCTGTATTAAGCGGCCGCGGTCACCCTTTGGACGTCTCAACGAGAGTTCTCCCATTGGTGTCACCTCCATTAAGCGGCCATCAAGCACTTGATACACTTAGTTCGGCTTTATTTCAAGAACACGATGAAGGAAAATACAGTCCGAAGATAGAAGGTGGCGACCAATTGTTGACCAGTAATGTTTCCTTCGTGACGCTTTTGTTTCAAAATAAAGTGATGTTGCTGCTAAAGATTATGCTGATTTATGACGAAGCTCTATTGAGCGGCCAGCCTCCATTAAGCGGCCACATGCCAGTAACTATATTGTTAGGGACCTTACGGCGACGATAACGGGAACGTCCAAAAATATCAGTTTTAACCCTTTAAACCCTAAGATCAAACTTTGAAATCTCATTTGCTGCCCCTATTCTTTCCTACAGAAGAAATGGGGAGAAGTTAATAAAATATCAAGCAAATTCATCTTGTGTGATCATGTCTGTAATTCTCATGACCACTCTATTTTACAAAGCATTGATATTACAAGGAGAAATTTGATGCTGATCACTCTTAGGGCTTAAAGGGTTAATGATCACACAACAACAACTTTGCACGTGCATCATGATTGTTGGTTAATTTCATTGCCGTCTCTTCACAACTACAGACGTGACAAGGCCAAATTTTACGTTGACTTGAGAACGGGAACCGGGCACAGCAATAAATTCACAACATCTCTGTCTTAATATCGGGCGCAGTCTCTTCTCTTCAGCTCCAACTTATATCAAGCTTTCTTGTTTAAGTAACTTAGGGATAATCGCCAAAAAGTTTGAAAGGATGCGAAGTCTGGTTTTTAACGACTTTTTCGTGGACGTCGCCATTGTCGGATCGTTAGGTCCCTATTCACTATGAAGCTTTTCCGTAATATAGAGGTGTCCATCTTATAAAAGTGTATTTTATGAGCAGAGTTTCCCCTTAAACACTTGAAGTCTCGATTGCCACTACGAGGAAAATCCAGGATATCATTTAAACAACAAGAAACAGATTTATCCCGCGAATAGAGTTCTCCATCTTGTAAACAACAGGATTTTATGTCTTGATTCTTTAGTCCTCTGGCTTTGATACCTGATTACAAAAAGGGGCGAACATCATAAGATAGGTTCCGATCCATTCCAGTCTATGACAGCATTCTTCCACCTGTACGATCAGTAAAAAAAATACACATGGGTTTAATAGTCTACTACTATCTTAGGACAAGGACGCCAAATTATCGCATGCCAATTACTGCATTCTGCGTCATGTTACAAGCTGGTTTTAACAATCCATGGTCTGTAATCTTATCTACCATGGAAATGACGTCACAATATTCAAAACTCAAGTGGAACCAAGAACTGCGGTTTCATTGCAAAGTTTTGAACATTTTGACGTCATTTCTATTGTCAATAAGAGTACAGACCATAAAAAATTGTTGTCGATTTTTTTCTTACGATAATATTGCCAGTTTTTGGCGTCCATTTACGTTGAAGTTTCTCGGAAAATCGCGCGCGAGAGAAAGAGAAAAACAAATTGCGCCATCATGACGTTATTTGTCTTATTTCCATGGTCTGTACTCTGTTCCAACAAAGCTCTCAACCAATCCACGCGAGAGATCCGCTCAGTTAAAAAATATCTTTTGACTTGGTGCATAAAATAAGTCTAGCTTTTATTCGGCCCGACACGTCAACAAATACATCAAACACGCCTGTTTCTGCGTCAGAAGAAGAAATCCTACAACGACTAGACTTTTCGCCATCAAAGAGATTCCAAATACCCCTTTAACGAGCAAGCAATAAGTTTTTGGATAGTAACACCTTAAAAATTTGCCAACAAACCAAGCACCACACGCAAAAACAGTACCATCACGACGTGAAAGTAATGCCTAAAAGGTTTCTTTTGAATGATCACGTCGTAGAATTTCGTCCACAGACTCAAACGTAACAGCTACATACTAAATTAAAAGAAACATCTAAAAGTACTGCTAAAGAGGTTTTACTTGAATGGTTACACCATAGCGAGGATTTCATCCACAAACTTAAAAGTTAGAACTACACACTCAAGATATAGAAACATGTGAAAGTACAGTGTAGGGCTGACGAGGTTTAATCTGAATGACTAGACACATTGCCTGATGGTTGAAAATGAGCCTTGATGACGGGGTACAAAAACGATTTAATGGACAGCAAGAAACGTACCAGGACGACAAGAAAAACGGACCTTATATTATTTTATTAGGTTTCTTTCCTCCAAGCACAGTATTTCTGTGCCAAGCAGCCAAATTCAAAGCCCTGAAAGGGCCACTTTTCTGACAATAAACTCTGTCACTTGGTCTCACCTTGTTCGTATGCAGTGTTCCAGTGGAGGCACAAGATCAGTGTCCTTGTATTCTGGGCATTCTTTTGTTGTATCTTTATCAAGAGAAAGATGAAATTACTTAAAGGCTACGTCCACACGTATCCGAATATTTTTGAAACCATTTTTTCGTCCGTTTTAAGTCTTCTGCCGTCCACAATTAAACGGCGTTTTCAGGCACCTAAAACGTACGTTTTGTAAAACGCTTTCATAGTGTTGATTTTTTTTCTTTTCTTTTTTTCTTCTTGTTTTTATTTGCAAAACGCTTTTCTATCTTTATTTCATGAAAAAGGAGGCTTCGATTGAAAGAGATGATGTCATACATATTACAGGGACGCTATCGTAATTACATCAACAAAAGACATCTCTGACATTATATTAACCCGAAATGCGTTTTTCCATAATTATTAATGGTATTTAACCAGTGGTTTTATAATTACAATGTTCAGCTAGTTTTTTCTTAATAATTTTAATTTTTCCTGACTCAAAAGAACTTCCCTGACTTTTTCATGACCTTGAAGTATCTTTTTTCCAGGCCATTATCTAGCCTGTAACAGCTATCTACCCAAGCAAGGCCATATAAGTTACACTGACATTTTACACGAAGTAATGCATGATCACCAACTGTCAATCTTAACTCCTCATCCTGCCTTGCCAGACCATCATAGTAATAAAGATCAAACTTCTTCTCTAACCTCCTGTGTATATCAATCAATTAATAGATCGATCAATCAATCAATCAATCAATCAAACAAACAATCAATGGCTAGAGCCTACGTCGACTCCTATATTGCAGTTAGATGGGACAATATACACACATCTAATCCTGCAATCACTATCACTTGAAATTATCGTCACAATGAAAAAACAAGATAAACCAAGTCATTCCACGAATACAAGCTCCGATTCCCTTGAGGTCTCCTTCTCCCAGTGTTGGTTTTAAGAGATTGCTTGGACTTTTTTGTATAAACATTGAAGCGGAAGGGGCGAAGAAATCCTCGAGTGTTTCGACCATTATGACTAGGACTTCCGGCCAGCAAGGACCTCTGGCTTCGGATCCGTAGTTCGGGGTTCAAGCCCTGCCATCGCGTTTATTCCTTAACAATGTCTCTCCTCACTCAGGTGTATTAATGGAACCCGGCGACATACTGCTAGCGGTAACCCTGCGATAGCCTACATGCAGACATTTCCTTTCCTAGCGGGGGAGATGGCGGGGGAAGAAAGCATTACACCCAGGTTTCTCATACTAAAGAGACTGGGAGAAGCCTCGGTCGTGTGGGCACCATGGCTTGCTAAGCTTAGTATAAGCGTCTAACAAGAGTACTCTGGTGCCCAAAGCTTGGACCACTTACCTCTTCCCTATGTAACAATTTTGCCCTTAGTGAGAAATAAAAGTTAACGTCGACTTAGGGGAGGGGTAGGTGGTCAGTAATCCAGAAACCTCAATACCAAAACGTTGCCTCTGAGTGTGCACGCTTTGATCCGATCATTATACGTTTCTGGGAGACTGCCCACCTACCCCTCCCCTAAGCAAACATTTTGCCCTAGGTGAGAAGTAAGTGTTAATGTTGGCTTAGGGGAGGGGTAGGTGGACAGTTTCCCACTCCTTCATACAGTTGGTGTCTGACCAACATTATTTGCTTGTAAACTGATCGCTGATAGAAACTATTTTCTAACCCTTCGGCAAAGCACTACAAGTGACCAGAACGTAGTATCTCTTTTATGACATCAGTGTTTTTAATCAAACTGAAGGAATTAGTCTCCTCATTACCACATAACAGGCCTTTAATGAAAGCATCAAAGAATACAAGTATTTAGAAAGAATAAAAACAGGCTAAAGATAAGTTCAAATGCCGTAAATTGGCTAGTATCAATGCTCTCACACTAGAGACGGATTATCCGTTTGAGACGGATAATCCATCAAAATCCGTCAAAATTGATGGAAATACAGATGGATAAAGTCACGAAGATTATCCATCCAAAATCCGTTCCATATTCAAATTAAGACGTATTATCTAACGGATAACCCGTCTGAGACGGATAATCCGTCTCTAGTGTGAATACATCCATTTACTAGTGACTATAAGCTTACCAGTCGTGCAAGAGATTTCTGTCGATAGAAAACAAGACACTGAAGTGACTCTCGCTGCATATCACCCAAATAGGATAATTGGGAGTCTTGTAATTCACACCAACCTGTAACAAATGTTAAGATGAAGTCTGTCAGTACATTGTAGATACGCTTGTTTTTTGGCCATCTAAGCTGAAGAAGAAACAGAAAACAAATTGCTCTGATAAACATGAATGCGTTTATATTTCTTTATGTTTATCACCACAGTTTGCTTTTTGTTTCTTCTGTCAGTACAACTGTAGCATGCAGAACGGGCCCTTTTTTTTTCGCGTTTTTCGGACGAGCACCAAGAAGGCGTGGAGGCGATCGGAGAAACAAGCGCGGCGGGGAATCGAAAAGCGGGACGCCCGCTTCGCGCATGTCTGAAAAACGTGTAGCGCCTGTTTGCAGGCTAGTACAACTGGTCCTTTGCACCTTCAGTTAAACCTTAAGCCTGATTTCCTTATAATAATCTGGATTGTTTTAGTCGCCTCTATTTTCTACTTGGGATGTTGCAATCCAAAATATGTGAGCCGGCCTATCTACAGAGGTTAGTTCTGTCCAGAGGATTGAATGCCCGCGATTGGATCGCCACAATTGTTCGGATAATTCTACATCGCATCAGGGGTATATTTCCATACGATCGTCTAAACATATATAGAGACCACCCAGACGATTATTTAAAAAGCAAGTTTAATCATTGAAGACAATGTTCAGCAGAGACCACGCACGTCCCAATTGAAACTAGCAAAAGGAATGAGGACCTCGAAAACTATATCGTTTCCACGGCTTATAGCTATAAAGCTTTGTCTGGGAGTGCGCTGCTGGAGGGGGCGGGGGAACGAGCAGACGAGTCACAGGTTCTCCCAGAAAATGAACTTTCAACTTCTCAAATGGACATCGCATACGCGAAAAAACTTAGTAACAAATCAAACAAAGACGTCAAAAGTTCACGAAGACAGAAAATTTTTGCCCAATATCTGCTGGATTTGCCAATACAAAAAGCTCTACATTACAAGTTTTAGTGGCAGGGTTTCTTAGAGTGGACGTAAGCCACGTGTAATCAAACGCAAAAACAAAGGGACTGCCAAGTCATTACCTATTGGAATACTTAAACATGAAATCTAACAGTCTGTTGATTTTTAACGCTGCCGGACTATAATGGACGGGAGCTCGGCCCTAAGATTTGCCTCGATGTATTAAAGAAGAACAACAAGTTCTGTTCCATTAAAACTCTCTTAACCTTGGTACAAAGGAGGAAGAGGAAGCAGCCTTGGAGGTGTGTAGAAAGATAAAAGGGTGTTTAACCAGCGACGTTTTTGAGGGACGTACGTCAACCGGAAGTGGACTATTTGCACTCCTGAGCCGTGATTTTGAACACACTATTGGGCAAATCATCTAGCAATACAAATTTGGTAGCGTCAAGGAATACTAAAAAAGAAAAGGTTCACTTTCGATTGACATACGTCGTTCAAAAACGTCGCTGCTTAAGCTCCTTAAAGACGGTGACAGTGTGTAGGCACCTCCCGGCCCCTTTCATAACCCCCCCCCCTCCTCTTCCTCTCTACACAGAAAAATATCTCTAGTCTTAACCAACCTCGCATGATTTGTAATGTTCAAATAAGGACAGAAACCCGACGTCACTTTGTTTATCTATCCCTTTGAAGACATTCTGCAAAAAAAGAAAAACACAAAAAGATCGTTGAATGTTAGCACCTAACCATAAGACGATTAAGTCGAAAGATTAAACAGAATGTTTAAAACAAAACCTTGCTTAACAGCATGGAGGGGCGAATCTAAAACAAAAAGGCATCAGCAGTCGCATATAATAAGGGGAATTCCTTCAAATATTCTCGAGATAGTGGGTTTTTATCACATTCTATCGTTGTAACTCTTCTTTATATATTAGTGTAATAATATCTAGTATTAGTTTGAAGAATTTGTATGTGAATATTAGGGCTAAAAGGGTTAAATATCATTTACTAGAGAATCACTTACTTTCGTATTGACCTGGACAATATCACAGAATACAACAGTAAAATACATCCACTGCTACTATCAGATTCAAACTGAAAATGGAAAAAACAGTGGACTTATTTCTAGATGAAATGCAGTAATACGGAAAGTACATAATTCAGGATTAAGTTTGGCTCTTATAGTATAAGCTGTTAATATGCCTGTGATAAAATTTCTAGTAAACCATTGTAATCTTAGACCGGCAAGCGCAGGACGTTGAAGAAGAACTAGAGGATCCCCCAGGGAGACTCCCATACAAAAGGGGCGGGGCTCTTGTCGTCTCGCTTAGGGGTACAAATTTCGGATTTTTGTCTCACTTCGGATGTTCTGGGCAAAACGCCATTACATTTAGCCGTAATGGTCTCTTTTAGGGTTGCACGCGAAGAAATATAAACAAAGTTATATATTTTCAATTCGTTTTATTTATGCAATTCATGTAATCAAAGTTCTCAGTATAACATCAGTACCTAAAGATTATTGTAACAAAATGTCTCTGTTTTTAAAATGGTCTCTTTTAGGGGTCAAAATAAGGTTGGGCCACGCCCAGGTTGATCTCCTTTAGGGGGTGTAATTCAAAATTCCCGGCGAGTATCCCCGCCCCTTTCATATGGAAGTCCCCCTCGGGGTGGGTCCTTAGTAGGCTTTTCGGGATCCGGGATTTAGCTTATTTGACGGCTGGGATCCGGGATTTTAGAGGGAAACGAAATGGAGATCCAGGGTGAAATTATAAAAGTGATACGGGAATTGGACAACGGAAATTCGGCAAACCAGATGCACTGAAAAACGATACATCACTTAATTTGGAGACGCGCTCTAAACACCTTTCATTTAGACTTACGATATCGACGTTTTGTCATTCGGTCGACTGTAAACAAAGGCTGTATTCAGTCCAAGAGCAAATCTGTCCATTGAAAGGCATGTTTAGGATTACGGTCGGAATAACTGGATTGAAAAAGCCTAATGAGGGCCTTCCGTGATGTCACGTTGGCAATGTTAGTGTAAGTGAACCACAAGCAGCAAGCAAACTCCTCTAGGGAAAGGAGAAGGGTGACGTCACGTTACCATGGTGGCAAAATCATGATCTGGATCTTAACAATCTTTCTTGACAAGGACGGCCATTTGCATTGTCGAACGATGGAAGAAAAGTATGGGCTACTGTTTTTTTCCTGAGTGCAATCATGCACAGGAAAGGAATTCATGTTAACTTTTTTTTTTTTTTTTTTTTTTTTTTGTGCCATCGGCCACGGTTTGTTCAGATCCAGACATTTTGCTACCATGGCAACGTGACGTAAAGACTTCTCCTCTTCATTGAGGCGGTTCTGATTTGCTCCATTGAGAACGAAGGGGCATATTACCGACCGCTAACTTTCGGCCCTTGTTTCCAGGCAATAAGCATTTATCGGACAAGGTCAAGCACTTGGAAATATCGCGATATGTCATTGGTGGGCAGATCAAGTATCACTTTTGCTGTTAAGTAAACCGACTTCCGTAATCGTTTCACCAATGATTTACGCTTAATAAAATAATCCTTTTTAAAAAACATCATAAAACAGATACAATGGTTAAAAGGTAAGCAACGGTACCTCGTGAAAAGGAGAAATAAAAACTACCTTATCCAGACTAATTCAATAATTGCTAACTGTGCAAACATACAACAGGTAAGGATAGAGTAACCTAGTAAGAATTCTACGTACCTGCGATATATTTTGCGCGATAAAACTAAGAAGACTTTCAGAAGACTTGAAGGTGTATAACACCAGCTGCGGTTTACAAAAAAAAGAGAGCAGATGTGATTAACTCACAATTACAAAACTGCAAGTAGAGTACAACAGCAAAAATAGCCTCATCTTGATGTAAGAAAACAAACAAGGCCCATTTTTATCAATCGTGCAGGGCTGCAAATAATAGTTGGTCATCGAACAAAGTCCAACTAAAATTGGCCCACGTTCGGCGAAATCTTAACTGCATTCGGACATGAGTTGGACATGTCTTGTCAAATTTAATAACAAAGAAGCAATCGCTTTCATTGCAGGGCCCAGGTGTTCGAAGGCCGATTAGAGCAAACTCAGGGTTAAATTTTTATCTGGGTTTCTTTTTCTTTTTTAATAAAGCATTTTCTCAGAAACATTTTTTCTATTCTTTTTTTTTGAGTATGCAATCATCAGTGTGTATAAAAAAAGAATTTAACTGAATTTTTTATTTTTCTTAGCTTTCAAACCTGAATTCAGACTTCACTCTTTCCTTTTGCCATCTTCACCGTTCGTACACTTTTTCAGGCCAAAAATTCACGGACTTTTCAAGGACTTTTTTTTAATGACAATTTTACCTCAAAACCAAGAAAAATGTTTGTGTTAACATTTATAATTTGGGTTTACAGATAGTGCAGAACATTTTCGATCTTGTTCAATAAAAACTCAAGGACTTTCAAGGACCGAAAACGAAATTCAAGTACTTTCAAGGCCTTGAAATCGGACTCCTGAAATTCAAGGGTTTTCAAGACGCATACGAACCCTGCATCTTAACCGAGGTTTGAACAGCTAAAATCTACCCTGAGCAAATGTGTAGGAACAAAATACCATTATTGCATTATGGCAGCAATTACAGTAACAACAGTCTACCTGCAAATCTCACATCCACCATGAACAAGATTCGTTAAAGAGGTCTAATCGGAACACTATTGCGGAGACCGATCTCTTTCAGTAAAGCCAAACATGTATTACGAAGTCACCCTTCACGGAAAGTGACTTCTCAATACAAGTGCAACACTGTTTACAGTGGAGGCACCCTATTTTCCCGTAAAAATGTCACGATCGAACCATTTTGGAGTGAAATGTCCCATCTTTCTTTAAAACGTTCTATCAGTGGGCAGGCGTTGGGCGATCTTATGGGAAATTGCAGTACTTACCGCTTCTGTTAACTGGTCCGGTTTGTATCACCCAGCACCAAAAACATTAGAACCACCAGTAGGTCTCAAATAAATTGTAAAAATTAACTAAATGGGATGCAACTTCTGGTGTTGTCGAAATTATTGTAGCTACCGAGTTGAGTTGTCTAGTCAATATTTTGTGTTACTTGATTTGGTGATTGCTCCATCCGCAAAGATGTTGCGCGATTTTTGTTTCAAGCGACGTTATTCTTGAGGCGAGAGAAATGAATCAGAGGATGTGAAGGGACTTAATTTTGAGTTGTAAGAGAAAAACTAACAACCCCATAAAAAGAAAAACGAAAGGCCATGTCTTGCTTTTTGTTATTGATTTGTTTTGTTTGATGTTTGATGTTTTATTTTGGTTTTGTTTTCTATTACGATGGGATCAATGGATGTGATTCGAGGGGCTTGAGCGATCACAACGGCGACGACAGCGAAAACAACTTTGATCGCATCGACGTTCAAAAAAAGGAGGAAAAATTCTACATCTTGTGGTCACCCACTTCATAGTTCGCCCTTTAGCAAAAAACAAATTTTACGCAGAGAACGGCTTTTGGTGTTTCTCGTTGCCGTCGCCGTCGCCGTCGCCGTCGCCGTTCTTCCGTTCTTCCGTCACTGTTTCTCAGGGCGCCTGCTGTGTACTAGGACTGAGTACGCCCCGTGAATGGCCTGTTCGGGTTGAAGGGAAATCCAAACGTCCTTCCGATAACTGATTCATTAAGTCCGTTTAGGGCGTCGAACAAGAACCTCGGGGCTGCTTCGCAGACGTTACTAACTGCGATAAGATTACGTCTGCGACGCAGGCTACTATTAGGGACTTTAAGATCCAACGACGCGACGGCAACGAGAACGTCGCTTAGAAAGTGAATTTGCGTTCTTTCAGTCTTTATCGCAATCATTACCCTCTTACTTTGTCGAATGTAGGCGAACCCTCCTGGAGTTGAATTCTTAGGGACCATAACCATGTTCAGAAAGGGATGAAATTTCGTCTGCTTGTTCAAAGTTGTTGTAAAACCTATAGATTTTTTCTACTTTCGCGTTGCCGTCCTCGTCGTTGGATCTTAAAGTTCCTATTATGGCTGATCCAGAAGAGGAGAAGACTACCGGCACTGGCAGTCCAGACATGTGACTCGGCTGAGTCCACCTTGAGCAGAGTAGAGTGCCCGATGACAATCACTCGACAACGACACATCACTCAGGGTAGCGCCTCGTGTTTCAAACTCAGCACAACACTCCTGTTCGTTTTTTTAAATAATGCATAGACAAAATTCCAGAGTAACTTACAAGGCTACTACTGCACATCTGCTGTCACCAGCCCTCCAACATGATTTCATTAATTGCTGATGTAAGAGCTTTGGTTCTTTCGCGGGAAGAAGGCCGAAGTTTCCTAAAATGGACGTGAAATAGAATTTATTAAAAGATTAAAAAAAATAGTTTCCATAATCGCCACGTCCGGACAGGAGCAGCAGAAAAAAAAAAAAAAAAAAGACGTGGCTGAGTTATTCTCAAAAGTTGTTACTAGGAATGGAAATGACAGGGGAAATGGGAAAAAAAATTATTATCGGCATTCAATTTCTCCGTTTCTGATTGGCTCAAATCCCCCAGCTTTAATATTCTTCATAGCCAGCTAGCGATGACCAACTTTGGAAGACGCTTGCGATATCCGGTAAAATGAATGAATGAAGAGTTTTGGATGAGAGGACAACAGACGTGCCCTCTTACAATATATTTTAACATGTGAACAGTAAGCTTGGACGTCAGCACACAAAGGAGCCATTGGCATCCGCTCTCAGTCCATTTAAAATGACGTCAATGGTACAGAATATTGCAAGAAAAAGGGACGACAACTGAAAATGATTATTTGCAATCTAAACTAAATCATCAAACCAATAGACATTTTCCTGGTATTTAAAGATACCCTAGAGAAAAAATGAGTAAACATCATATACTCTTGTATCTGAAACACACTGTACTTTTAGAGAGTCCCTTTCTTTCCGCCAAACAGCAAATGCTTGAGGACAAACGCCTGTACAGCAGCCAACACTCCACAGGGTCCACCCTGAAAAAAAAAAACGACAACAACAACAATGATAACCCCTAATATTATAATCTACTCACTGTGTTTCATAAGGCTAAGATACTACAACGAGAACTTTGAGGCTTATCACTCTAGGGTTCCTTTAATGAATTAATTATTTTATTCATTTGTTTTAAAACCTGAAGAGTTTCAGTGCTACAGAGTTGCCTTCTTGCAACCTAAAATCATATAATGGTCGCCAGGAGCGTAACTGATAACTATTTCACGCAAATGTTATCTCACTAAAAACTTACCTATTGAAAAAGCAACGGCTTGGCGGCATTACCGCCTAAAACAGGTGTGTACCCAATTGGCGACTTTCGCTGCACTTTTAATCGCAAAATTTTGTTTTTTACTCACCATGGCAACCAAAACGGTCGCAGCTTGGACCACTGGTCACCGTTGTATGGTTCAAACAATTTCCCTTTTTTCCTAGAGATTGAAGCGAAATATTCGCATTAACTTGACCTTACCTTTAGTTGTACAATTCCGTATTCCAGTCCATATAAGTCACAGAATGAAAAGCTTTGATTTCTCCATTCTGGTGTAAAGCTTGACTTGGCATTTCCAAATATAAGATTCTTCAAGCCCTAATGTGATCAACAAATGCATCAGTAAATAGGCGACTAGTTACTCAGGGTATTGCCTAAATCAAGTGAGCCAGCGTGATCAGGCGTTCTTGATATTTTTTGAATAATACTTGCAAACTTATTTTACTTTTTTCGTAATAATTGATTAATTAGTTAAATTAAGGCATGAGGGCCCCACTGAAAGCCGCCTTGGCGAGTTGGGCTCCCTCTATAATTATTATTATTATTATAGTATTATTATTATATTGTTATTATTATTATTATTATTATTATTGTCTTTTAGCAGTCGCTTGCGACGATAATGACTAAGGGGGGGGGGCGTAGACTGTAATAGGCTAAGGGGAAAGCATTATAACAAAGTCCATGTCTTGATAAGATTGACTTCAAAATGTAATTACAAAAAGGATGAAACGACAATGTTAAAACGACGACAAAAGATAAAGCCTCGTGCCCAGTCGTCCTTGGCGATTTCGGATATGACGTCAACTGTCAAGCTTGTCGGGAAAATTCGCCGAGGACGCCTCCCGCTATCGCGCTCGGTTACAAGCCTCCTCTGGTAACTCGGATAGCGCGAACTGGCCTGGGTAAGAGGCTGGTTAGAGCCCTGGAATTGGATTTGCAAGTTCAAGCCCCGCCCCAAACGCAAGCGCTAGGTCCACATACGGAGTGATTTGTTTGCTTGTTTGTTTTCGTTTACCGGTCCATTTCTTGGTGGGAGATCTTAACGATTTATTTGTTTCTGTGTACAGTCAAACTCAATTAACACAGATACCGAGAAAGTGTCCGTATTAACGGGGTGTCCGTATAAAGTGGGTTGAAGTTAGAGAAAATGTAAGGGCTCTATTTCCCCAGGCCAGGGACAAAGCAAACTATTCGCAATAATAAGGCGTCCTAATCAAAAAGGTGTCCGTAAAGCGGGATTTGACTGTATGGTGTTACCAGCAGCTTCACACGATTCAATGTGTTAGCTAGGGTATTTTGGAGTTAATAAACCCTCCTTTTATTGATCTTAATAGGTCTTACACTGACAATGGACAAATCGAGGTTTATCCAGCGGGTTCCCGAGGCGAATCGATTTACAGTCGGATCAAACAGCTTCCAGGCCATCATATTTACACGTATAGATCTACCATACCTAAGGTTAAGTGACCAAGTTCTTGATCTAGGTCGTCGTCAATATCTTCAAACACCAGATCGCTACTTTTAGCCTTTAGTGTAAAAAAAAGTGGTTAATGACTTTGGTGCAATTGCTGTAACCTCCAAGTGGAGGTTCGACCGTTCATCTACTGTTCAATAATCATTATTACCTTCTGATTCTTCAATGTACTGGTGACAGGCTGGTTTCTAAGCAGAAAAAACAAATAGTTGAAAATCTGCAGGACTTGAACAAACAGAGGGAGACCTGATTCTAGAATGTCAGTGCTGAGAACATCATTCAACTTATAATTACCTTGAGATGTCATTTGATGTGTTTCTTCTATGATGCTTAGCTGAAATATCTTCCCTGAAAAAATGAAAAATAGAAATAAACAATATACTGCAACATCATCCTTACTGATATAATTTTTGAGTACACAACTTTTTAAGCACAAATAATGTTAAACACAAAGTATGCTCTATGCAGGCAATTATTACTTCTGTCTCCCAAGTTATTTTAAAATAGGGAAACAATATTTTTTTGAGTGATACTCACGGTCTATGTTTTTCTCTTCCCTTTCGGTCAACAGGAACATCCTGCATATTGTGAAGTTCATCAGTCTGCAGAAAAGGGATTCTATTGTACAAATGTAAGACATTTCTTGACTTAACGACGGAGACCTCATTTCCAGAGGTCGACATTATACTCAAAAAGTCTTAGGCACATTCGTTTAGGTTAGAAACCTGACACTCAAGTAAGTATTTAGGTAACCTATAGGTACCCTGCGAGCAGAGGTCACTCTCTTGCACGGCTTTTAGCGTTTACAAAGTCGTTCGCGTGGCTTGTCTGTCGCGTAGTTAGTTTGTTTACGTCTCACGGGGCGTAAAGGAACTAACCACACGGCAGACAAGCCACGCGAACCGGCGACTTCGTACACGCTAAAAGCCAAGCAAGAGAGAGACCTCTGCTCGTCGGGTACCTATACGTGAACTTTCCATAAAGTCCTTCGTCCGAGACCTCTGACGACTTCGTCGCTCGTTTAGAAACTCGTGAGGTCGACTTGTGGCAAGTCTAGCCTATATTTAACTGGCAGAATCAGGTGGTTAATATAATTAGCGGTAATCAGCCACCGCATATGAGTGCAACTCATCCCCTTTCTGATCGCGACATTATACAGCCAAGGCAACGACAAATAAAAGCATCTAAGGAATTACTCGGTCGCGCGCCCCAAGTCCCCTCAACTCTACTATGCAGGCGAGCATTGAAGAACAGGCTCAAGAAATTTAAGTTCAAAGATGGGCGACACTCCGTAAACCTTTAAATCTCTATTGTCAGTTTTCTCCTTTCGCCCCGCCGCCAGAGCACCTAAGAGAGCTTGCTAGCAGGCTAATTTTCTTCGAACAATATCATTTAAAAGCAAAAGAAAAAAGCAATGAGAATCAATGAAATGATCAGCCAAATTAAGAGAAAATGCTTTGATCTTTAAACAAATTCTCCCGACTATAAATGCCTTAAGGGGTCAATCAGGGGTGTCTCACGTCAGAATAGGGAGCTTAAACGGAGGCGTTTTTGAGCGACGCCATCTGCCCGAAGTGAGGCGCTTTTAATATGCCGCCTTGATGCTATAAAATTTATATTGCTTAGTTTCTTAATTTGCCTAAAAATTTGGGCAAATCTATTGCCCAATAAGGTAAAGAAAGAAAAAATCACATAACTAACAGAACGTAAATCACACAGACTTTCTGAATGACCATAAGCAGAGAACGGACATTGTCTGTATAAGCTGACGCTGCAAAGGAGTCTGCTTTTAAAAAAACGAAAACCGCCAGAGAAATGTTGGGAGCTTCAAAAAAGTAGCAGACGTAGTTATTTTTTGTACAAAATATTTACTATATTGGATGTGATACCAAGTGAGGACGGCCATGTTGTTTTTAATTGGTTTAAAAATGACGTAAAAATTCTGTATTTTGGTGGGGTAGAATTGCTTTTTGGTAGGAAGTTTTAGGTCATGCAGCTGAGGATCAGAATCAAATCCGATCTTCCAGTTGGTAAATAAACCATCCTGGATCAGCCCACACGAAGTTTTACAGTCGTGGTTGATTGATACAGTCTATCATTTATTAGTGAAGAATAAATAAGGGAGGGGGGGCTTAATAGAGAGGGGGGCTTATTAACTTTCTTCCCTTGAAAAGGGGGAGCTTATTAGAGGGAGGGGGCTTATTTGAGAGGGGGGGGGGCTTAATAGAGGATTTACGGTAGTATTATACCATGCAAGCTTCTTAAGAGTATGATGTTCTTTCTATGTGCCATGCAGTTACAATAATGATGTAGGATACATGTAGTAAATTCACCCATTCACCCACTCCTGGTAATTTTGCTGGAAAACGCCTTTTGAAGCTCGCTGTTTTATGGTCACCGTATTGCCACTGTGTGAAGGATTCTCCTCTATTCAATGACCTTAATTATAGTTGAATAACTTATATGACTTGATTCCATTTTAGATAAGGACGCAAAGGACCTTGCCATTAATTTTTGGAACAGTAAAAAGATTTGTTCTTTTCGGTGACCATGACGGAGATGTCTTTGCACTGGAGGAGAGATGGAAATAGTTCAGATAATCTGTTTCACGGTCGCATTACTACAGACCACTTCAGTTCATGCCCGTCTATAATAGACAATGCTGTTACGACTGTTAAACTCTTTAAGCCCCAATATTCAAATACCAGTTCTCCAGACTGATCTCCATACCTTTCCCTAAAGAATTGGTTAAGATAATTTGTTTGTAGATCAAAGCTTTTCCCATCAGGTGATCATTTTTATTATTAATTCTCACAACATTTTCTCTTGATTCTCTATGGATTTTGTACCTTAAGGTTTTTATAAGTGATTTTCTAGACTCTAATTTGAGCAGTTCTTGTGCAACTCCTTCTTGTTAATATCTTGACAGCTCTTTCATATTATTTTCTAAAATATAGTTAATTCATCACACATTGTACTCACTATTATCTATCTTCTCAATGACTTGGAGCCTTTAGCTAATTGTCGCTCGCTTGCCCGCTTCTCGGCCTATAAGTACGCTCCGCTCACTAAGAAACTCGTGAGGTTGACTCGCAGCAAGTCTAAGGATCGTGGGATGTTCCAGATACTCATCTAATGATAATATTAGTTAGTATCAATACTAGGTACAGGTACCGGAAAATGAAACGTTGTCGTTGTTGTTGAGAAACCAACTCTCCCCAGTTTGTTTCTATAAAGGTTGTGTTTTTTTCACTTTGGAAATAGCTACTGTAGTCAGTCCAAAATTGTGGTGCACTTATTTACCTATTCACCCTTGGGAATTTTGTTGAAAAACGCGTTTTAAAGCTAGTCGAGCCGTTTTCTGGTCACTGTCTGGCTGTTAAGAGATAAAACATGCCACAAAGCCCTTTACAGGTCCTACACTTGGCGGCCTTCTTATTATTTTGGGCATACGCAGGAAGCAAAGTTCCGATGAGTTTAATAGTGACACAGGAGTCCTGACTATTTCTTTTCACTTTCTCTCCTCTCCACTTCTTTCGTTCTTCTTGCTTCGTTTTTTCTTTTGCCGGGCATTTACAACTGTAGCAGGATTCATTTTGTCGGGAAAAGTTTTTGGGAAAGCTTTTAGGATGAAAGGAAAGGTAGGTGGGTAGTGGAAGAAGAATTTCATGGGAATTTTCGCGTCAGCTTTACTGGTTTTTTGCCTTTTCCCCAGTCTCCTTTACTGAATCGTGCTTATCTAGTATGGTTTGAAAGATCTCTTCACCCTGCACAAAGTTGTCCTTTACCGTCAACAATTAAAATGCCAATAACAGTGACATTTACATGTTTAAGCTTGTTCCTTGTTGAAATTTCTATGCTAGGAGCCAGTCTCTTTGTATGGAGACACAAAATTCTTCTCCATGGCCAAGCTGGATCGCTCACTTAGCCTTTCTACGATTAAAAAGTTCGTGGAGGAAGAAGAAGCAAAGTAAGCTGATAACTAGCTCTAACGAATGGTTTAATTCTTATAACAGTTACCTTTAAAACAATAATTTTACCATACTGATCTTTCTAGCAATTAATCGAATAAAGCAATTATTAACAGACTTTAAGCAAATGGTTTTCATGGTTTTGGCGCTGTAAATTGACTGGTCTGAAATGTTATACTTCTCCACCCCTAACCCGTGGGGGGCGCGGGGGATAGCAGAGAAGTCTGAATTCCGAGCGTTATAATGCCGTCCGGTGACTTCACCTACTTTTGCGAATACGGTAGGTATTTTCTGATTGGCTATTACCCTTCCGAAAACCTTCCCAAAAACATCCGGTTTGACAGGATAAACGAGACTTATAATTGCTGTGTGAAACATGACCTTAAGGTCAGCGGAAGTTAGCCTCTCCTCACAAAGTGAAGACTTATACTATAGTAGCAACTGATAAATTGACTGCCATGGTAAAGGAGAACACACCTTTTGTTACTTGTTGTTTCTATCAATTGCAGGCCTAGGCCAAACGTTTAAATTTCGACGTCTGGCTTAGTTACCTTCGTCTAAATGAGTTTGGATCGTCCAACACGTTCTAGTAAGGAGAGGTCAGGAGAGTTCTCAGATTAAAAGCGACTCTTCTCTTTTGATACGTTTAAGCTCCAGCTAAGGGTGAGAAGAATGAATTCTCTGCCTATGTTATGTTGTCCTTGTTGGATCAATTGCCCCACTCTACACTTTGAGACTGTAAAACTGTCCTTTCAGGTTGCCAAGTAAACTGGTTATAGAATGGTCTGAAGATGACAAGCTGGATCCTAACTCGAAAATCCCAGCAGGAACCACCATAGGTGTGTACTTCTCGATAAACGATAAACTCTGTTGTATTAGACAATTTTCTTGGTTGCTACGCAGTTTCAATTTGAAAATTAAAGCTGACAGAAAAAAATAAACGATCTGCGGTGTCGGACTCACTCTGAGTTCAGTTCAACGGTTAGGAAAAGGCGATTGAAAATTAATATACGTAGGTCAGGTTTGAAATGTCCTAAATCATTAATTTTTCTCAGTCCTAAAGTAATTAGAACCGCTAACTTCCCCAACGATAGCCTGCGTCGAGATCCCTGATATACACTACACGTATATCACGTTTTAAAGTCTAGGTGTCGACTAGCATGTCTGGCTGCAATTCAGGCTACAACAATGAGTGATTAATTTATTCTTGGCATTATATTATATGCTTATTTATATGGTCTCAGCCTTTTTTTTTTTAAGAAAGTTGCTTTTTGGCGACCAATATTTGGAAAAAAATTAGGGGAAAAATTCGGTCGGAAAAAAATGAGGGGTGGGGTTGTGTGGGGTGGGGAGGGGAGGCGGATCAATAAAACAGGATACAATGTCTTACCTTTCTTGAACATGTTGAATGTATCACTGCATTGTTTTGACAAGCAGAACTGAAGCAGTTTTGCCCTCTTCCCAAAGTAATACTTGCTGTTGTTGTTGTTTGGTTTGGTTTGTTTGTGTATTTTTTTTCTTTTTCGCAAAGTTGATTGCAACACTGCCGTTCGTCTTGTCTTTTAAATTTCCTATGTATACTAGCTCCTTTGGACGATGTTGTGGCGTCTCGCTTTCCTTATGTTTCTACGTACGTCAATTGGTTTGCATAATGTTAGTCTTCCTCTTCTTTAAGTTTCTCTCTGTGTTAGTTAGGCCTAGGCCAAACGTCGAACCACTTCAGTGGATTCCGTCAACAGTCCCAGAAGTTAGAACTGCTGTACAAAACTTCATTATTCTCTTCGGGGGTACGTGTAGGTGTGAACGGGTTGATACTTGTTTCACTGTATCACTTTTCGAGGAATATAGCTTGCTGTGAGCCCTGGTGGCTTCACTGCCATCTCAGAAACTTAGTGGCAACTTAAACGGTGTATTTTCCATTTCTTAATCAGGTGCCATGAAAGTGGACATTTTAAACGGAAAGGGTGAATCTATGAACAAACTGCCTGGTGACAGAAGAAGATTGTTGGTAGAGTTAAAGGTCATTTGGCATGGTAAGAGATAAATGCTTTACATTGTAAGGAGAAGCACATGATTTGTGACGGTCTCGTAGTATGCATTGCTGGCTGCTCGTAGCAATAAGCTTTCATCTTTTTTTTAATCAAGTGTTGACAAAACGTTAGGTCTCCATTGGCACAAAATACCTCTCTCAAGAGTTAAGAAATTCGTGTTTGCACTTGGTACTTGTGAGTACGAGGACGATATTTAATTTTAAGTTTTCTCGCCTATTCTCTAAAAATAGACACCCCAGAAAGCTTCGTTGTACTCAGTTTTTTCATGACAAAAGTTAATCAAGTGTTGACAAAACGTTAGGTCTCCATTTGCACAAAATACCTCTCTCAAGAGTTAAGAAATTCGTGTTTGCACTTGTTACTTGTGAGTACGAGGACGACATTTAATTTTAAGTTTTCTCGCCTATTCTCTAAAAATAAACACCCCGAAAAGCTTCGTTGTACTCAGTTTTTTCATCACAAAAGTTAGCACGCTTAGTTCCGTTGAAGAAGTTAAAGCCCTCTCCCGACGGCTAACGATAAAATTCCTAAAATTTGATAACCTGTTTTCGTCACAACGACATTCGCGCTTAAACTCGTGGTAGAATGACGATGACTATCACAGTTTCCCGCCAAATTGACTTTGGTTCACGTGTACGCTATACTTACTATTGGGAAAATCTCGTTCTTGTAGTCGTCCTCATCTTAGAATCTAAAGCTCTGTATTTTGATCTTATAAGGATCGTTATTGTTATTTATTTACGTATTTTTTGCAGGAAGTGACAAAGATGGAGACAAAGTAATCACTAATCATGTCTGTCAACATGGAGGAAAGAGCTGGCCATACTGGTTCAGAAAAATGGGTTACTGAGCTAGTCTGCTGCTATCAGCTGTGCTATGAGACTTAGTGGATAAGGCTATCCAATGATTAAACAACTGGGGCCAGTTGAAAACAGTGTGTGGATTTACCTGTTCTTGCTGTTGTTTCAGAAAATATTACCCTGCTTGGCCCACATACTCTTCAGCTTCAAGCGTTACTGAGTGACAGTTCAACTGCGCCATCAGTTAAGAGTCTTCCAGTCCATCGTATCAAGTTTACTGTTACAGGTTTGTAAAAAATGACCAGCCAGGGACAATTTTAGGTTACATTTACACTAGATGTGACTTTTTTGGATTCGTGACGATTCCGAAAAAATTTGGTTACAGATTCACTTTGTCGTAACACGCGTAACACTGTGAATCCGAAATAAAAACGTCCCGAAAATTTTGAATCCGAAAAGTTTACATTATGAAAAGAATGTTTGATAAATAATTTGCAAGTTAGCTCAAGTGATAAAAGAGTTCAAAATTTAAGTTTGCCACAGGTGAAACCCTTTAGGTTGGTTTATCTTTGTATTAATATTGAACTCAACTCCCACAGTAGATCCACGGGAAAGACTGTCATGTGGAGAAATTGAAAAACACACGCTTAAAATGTTAAATAACAAATTATTGCGGTTTGTCAATTACTGCGGACGTTACCATTATAATTCTTGTCGTTATTAACAGCCTCGTCAGAAGTCATAAAATTTTCCCTGGCATTTTCTTTTTATTGCAAAAACCTTGAAAGGGAACATTGTATTTTTGATCCACCCTGTTAAAATAACTCGTACATCTTTTGTTATCTTGTTCCTTCTTTGTCATTTCTGTTTATTTAGAGGCTCATCCAAACAAATTCACTGTTGGAATGTTGGAAACACCTCTTAGAGTTGGAGTTCCTTTCCAGGTATATTTTTTTTGTTTCACCCCCTTCTCCACCCCGCTTTTGACAGGATGTAGCTCCCGTAGGGGGTAGGGGGAGTTCTTCCTAGTAATAGGTCAATGGGTATTTGCCCCTGGATTGGGTCGCATTTGGGTATGTGCCCCCCTAGATAGGGTCGCGAGGATGTAGCTCCCATAGGGGGAGGGTACTTCCTAGAAATAGACCAGTGGGTATGTGCCACTGGATGGGGTCGCATTTCCACGATTGGGTTGACTATAATTGGGAATAATGGTTTTGCATTTTCAGAAGAGTTACTAGAATTGGGTCTCAGGTTTTCGGGATTTTGAGGGAAAAAATCTTTATAAGAAGGGGCTTAAAAATGGGAAGTTGGGATTGTGAAAATTACATTTGCTTAAAAGTGACTAAGAGGAGTTCATAATTGGCCACAGAATGGCCAACAGTTGTGAAAGGGGTTCTAAGAGGCCAGCAACTCATAATAAGCAAAATATGATCCAAGTACCCCTAGCAATATGTCACTAGAGGGTGGTATCAAGGTTTAGCTAGTCTGAAATGGCAAATATAACATACTATGTTTTCTTGGTGGTTAAGATTCCACTGAATTTGCTGGATGAGTTTGAAAACCCTTCAAAGTTATCAGAGCAAAAAGCACTCGTGTTAAGTGCAAGGTGAGTGTATTTTGATAAATTTTTAATGAAACATGGATTTGTAACCTTGGTGTTAAAGTCAATTTTGCCTTCAACAGAATAAAATAACTTGTTTATATTGTTAGCGGACTGGAGTTGACTCACCAGGGAACATCAGTGAAGGGAATCAGCCTGATCGTTAAGGGTGTGGTTGCCCTTGGTTCTGTACCATCCCATGCAGGAAAGGTGAGGGGATTTTTGGAAAAAAATCTTGGCCGATCTGATTTAATTTCTCGTAATAAAATAGGGTACGACGATATCATCAGTAGCCTTCATGATTCAGAATCTCGAACTTACATTAAATTTATCTGAACAGTTTTTTTTTTTGTTTGCTTGTTGTAAAAGGAGTTTAATCTAAAGATCGCCCTACCAGGACTTGAAGAAGGTTCACAGAGCTTGAAGATCAGGTTACTTCGAGGTACTCTTTTGACGCCATATGTAGGTTGAGTTTGTCTTTGGTTCTCTCCCTTGCTCCGAGAGGTTTTTTCTCCGGGTACTCTGGTTTTTACCTCTCCTTAAAGACCTTCACTTTCAAATTCTAATTCGGTCTAGAACTCACGGACACGTTTCAACGAGTTCTCAAGAACTCCTAAATGCTCCGTGGGTAAACAAATTACAATTTACAATTTTCACCAGCATGTAAATTTTCCCTAAAAAAATGACTCCGAGACTGTCTAAAAAGGATGCCTTCCTTTGGGTTGATCGGGATCAGGATCAGTGATCTGGCATCACTCGGATCATGCTACATTAAATGAAACAAAGAATCCTTTTCCAGAGTTGATTTGTCGGTTCCTCAAATGTGCTATGGTCCAAGTGATCACTGATCCTGATCCGGCTCACCCCAATCGAACAAACCCAGCCTCGTTCCCAGTCGTCCTCGGCGATTTCGGATGTGACGTCACCTGTCAAGCTTGTCGGGAAAATTCGCCTAGGACGCCTGGCAAATAATGGCAAATCCAAAATGGCGGCGTCAAGCCAAGAATGCGACTTCAGCCAAGATTCTTGAAGAAATGAAAAAAAGCGTCGGAAATAGGTTGGGATTCTTTAATCAACGTTTGGCATCAAATACATAGAGATGTTGGAGAAATTTCTTTCAAGGAATCGTTCCGCGTGTACACCTGTTATTATCGTAGGTCAGTAATTTCGAGTTTTAATTGTATCAAAAAATGTGGATTTAATTCAGCGCAACAAATCGTCCCATCTCAGGAGTGTGTTCCATTGCCTCTCGGGAACGAGTTAAACCATGTTGAAGTTCGTGAAAGATGTGTCATCGAATTAGTTCTGTACTCAGCATATTATCTAGCGGATGAAAAACTTGTTAATCGAATCGCAGCACTGCGCGCATTGCAATTCAAGAGAGACTTCTAGCTTAGGTGTCGTCCTAAACGATAGTGGATCAACTCATAGACGCTGCTTTCGTCCATTAAATATACAAAACAGAAGTCATAAAGTGCTGTCAGCCTTTTGAATACGCCTCAATGTGGCAGATACACGCTATAGGGGCAGTTTACAACATACTGAGTAACATCAGGAGCGTTCAAATATCCTGAAACGGTATCAGATGTAAAACACTTTGTGTCCATGCTTTTTAGCATGAACAAAATTTAATTCTATATCCAAGTTATCTTCAACCAGTGTATCTACCCACCATTTAAATGAGATGATCGTTTGGGGACTGTTGAGACCTTTCAGCCAAGCTTTCTTTCTGATTCTATCAATGTCTGATTCTATTGTTGTTGATGTTGCACGACCCCATATCTATGTTCCACTGTACTACTACCTTATGTAAACTTAATCTCAACCAAGGTAGGATTAGCTCAGTTGGTAGAGTGCTTGACTGCAGAGTGGGAGATCAGAAGTTCAATTCCCGGGGTCAGACCAATACCCAGAATCTTAAAATGACTGAGGAATGAAGGTATTACCTTTGCCCTGCTGCAAATGATTAGACCTTTGCGTGGCTCGGATGCATGACCACGTAAAATGGCGGTAGTAGAAGTAAAAATAGTGTCCCCAATTATTACTTTCATGCTGAATACATTGACACTCAAATTAAGTGCTTTCCTTTTTTTATCTCGAACCACTTTCGCAGCAGTGGTCTTCCAGTGAGTCATAATTTTAAAAAGAATATTACATGAGTTTTTGGTGCTATTTTCAAAATAGACAATATTAGAATGTTCTGCATAAACTGGGAGCTGCAAGATACAAGTTCAAGGCACTAGGGTATTATAAAAGGAAAAGAGCATATTCAAACAGCTGAAAATGGCATGTAGCTGGTCCAGCCAATGGTACCATTATGGCATCAAATTAAGTGGAAAAAGGTCTTAAGTTGGTCTTGAAGTTGTTTTCCCAACCCATTCCCACAACAAGCTTTACAAGACAAGAAAAAGTTGTTATCAGGCTTAAAAAATTTCTCTCAACAAATTTCACAAGTGTTCAGAACTATGGCTTGTTAGGAAATCAATCTAATTTCCTTATAAAATCAATAAAGTTTTGTTTGATGAAATCTAAGAAATTCAATATTAAACATCACGGTTTCATATTTTTATTTTCATTTCAAGTTTTCTTCAGCTGAATTACATTTTCCTTTTGCTCCTGTATCCTTTGCATCCCCAGTGTCGTCTATTACATGCTCTCCTTTCATCCCCTTTAAAACTTTCTGAATATTATTGTAAAGGAAGGTAAAAAAATAGACAATATATAATAAAAAACTAAACATTTGATGTACAATACCTTGCTCAGAAATTATGCCTGTCAGGCAGGTAAATTAAGATTAAGTGTCAACTATCCAAAATTTTCCCATCTCTAAAATTGCAACCTCCTTCAGAGTGATTTTACTTAACGCATGAAACAGGAAGTAGAATACTAAGCACTATTATGCACTAATTCTATTGTCTTCTTTTGTTTATTTGTAGCTATATTTTGCACTAGTCGTTACTAAATGTTTCATGGGTCAAGTAAAATCGCTCTAAGTCGCAATCATATAAAGGACTGAATGATAGAGTCATATCATTAAAAATCAGGTAAAACTAAGACACCCGAATATTACATGAGTTACTGGTGCTATTTTCAAAATCGACTATGAGAATGTTCTGCATGAACTGGGAGCTGTAAGGTACAAGTTCCAGGTACTAGGTTATTATAAAAAGCAAAAAGCATATTCAAACAGCTGAAATTGGCATGTAGTGTTTTTTTTTTGGCTTTTCGCGCGAAACCGAGTAAATGATTCTCGTGATTTTTTCCTACCAACGATTCGAACAACAAAGGAAAAATAAGCCCACTATAGCCCTGTAACTAGGAAATCAACGCCCATTTTTTTCAATGAAAATGAAGCCTTTGATACTAGTGTACATAAAGTGTACAGTGATCGTCCCATGCCCAACTACGAAGAAACTTTTTTCTAGCTTCGTGTAGCGAACAAGACTGTAAACATTAACTTACCAGTGTTTTTGGGAAAACATGCCCGCCACACTTCGTTGCTATCAGTTGAAACGGTCCAAAGATGCTCGGAAGAGATGTATTAATCTCGTGAGTCCCAAATAGTCCGTGATCGTCGCAGAAAACAAAGGATTTTCGTTGAGAAATTATCTGGGACTTTTTCTCGTCGATCTGGGACTTTTTTGCCATTTTTTGCCAGGCCTCGCGCTATCGCGCTCGGTTCCAAGCCTCCTCTGGTCACTCGGATAGCGCGAACAGGCCTGGGTACGAGGCTGGAACAAACCTTAAAATGCAACTTAGCTGTAGGGTTTTAATGCTATTAAATCATATTTAATGTAGTTGACGACTAGGAGCTATGGTGTCTAGTGTTTTTGGCGTTTTTGGTGGCGTGTTGGCTGTCTGTAGCGCTGTGGCGTGAAGATGTTTGCGTTTGTAGTGTTAACCATTGTTCGTGAGCGTGGCGGCTGATTCCTGTCCAGCGGTATGTTGTTTTGGCGCATGCGCAGGCCATGTGCCTACGTTTAGCGTGGCGTGGCGTTCTAGTAGCATAGCGTTTCTCTTCCCTCCCTCCGCTTTCTTGGTTTAGGGTCTCGCCCTCCGTCCTGGGTTTTTTTTCTTCGTTTCGGAGGTTTGTTCATTTTACTTCCACTGGGCTTCTGGCCTCAGTGTGACGGGTGCCATAGTGGGGGGCTGGGCGCGGGGGGCTCGTGGCTGGGTTGCGGGTTGGTAGGCCTGTGGGTGTTCTTCATCCTTGGGGTGTGAGCGGTTACAGCCCCCTGGCCCAAGTTAAGGGCACCCAACCTCCACTTGTGACGCGAGCGTTGACTGAGACGTGCACGCCCCCTTCTCACTCCAATTTTTGACGCTCTTTAGCCTGTTTCTGTTTACTGAATCACGTTTTATGCTGCAGGGCCACCAGATTCCCTTGCGGTCACACCAAATGACAGTGAGGTTACCATTGAAAACAACAGTGCCCTGCAGCTACAAGTGCAGGTCCAGGGCAAAGCAGGAAAGCTAACAGTTCAACCAAGGCTTAATGTTGTTTGTAAGGTAACTATGCAAATGTTCACCTCATTGTGATTTAACTAACTGTGGAGTAATTGCTCCTTACTCCTCATATTAGAACTTCAATTTTAAAATGCTGGTTCCACAACTTTGTTAAGGAGTCATGAGGCGTTGAGTATACTCTGTTCAAGCAAATTGACGATTGTTAAACGTCCATTGCAACTACATATTTTGAAATCCCTGATAGCTCTAAGCTTTGGAGAATACACTAAACACCTCATACCTTGTTTTCAACATACGGTAAACTGTTAGTATTATTTTATTTTATGCAAGCTAAATAGAATCCATGATCAGTCTATACTTACTGCTGTCACGATCCCCGTGAATATGAACTTGACCTTGCTTAAGTTTTAGAACCAAAATTTGATTAGAAACTTCACAGATCTTCACATGCAGTGTACTTTGTATGGAGAATAACAAATCGACAACAATTTCCCATGGTCTATTATCTTATCGATCACAGAAATGATGTCAAAATCTTCAAAACTCAAGTGGAACTACGAGCCGCAGGCGAGCTGCAAGTTTTGAACTTTTGATGTCATTTCTATGGTCGATAATTTTACCGACAATGAAAAATTGTCGATTGTGTTTTTCAATAACACCGACGTCCATTTCTGATAATGTTTCTTGGGAAATTATATTTATTTATTTGTATTTATTTATTTTTTAACAAAGAGGTACATTGATGGCGGCCGCCATCTTAAAAGCAATATCCACGATGGTGGGAGAAAATACCATCAATACGCCTGCTTTGCAGTTTACAATTGGCGACAAAATTGTTGCGACATTGTCCTCAAATGGGATAACTTCAGAGAACAAAACAATCCGCACCCCTCCCCCATCCCGTCCATTCAAAGTTGGGGTATTTCTTGTTTTCAACAGGTGGCTCGAACAGCGGCACAACGTTGCATGGAGGGGGTAGGGGAGAAAAAGATTTATTTTTCCCCTTTTAAGTTAGCAAGACGTCAAAGACGCCCTTTAGGACAAAGTGTCTCAACTAATTTTGTGGCCGATTGTAGGAAAATCGCGCGTGAGAGAAAGAGAAAAAATATATATAACGCCATCACTTCATTTCCGAGTCTCATCGAGCACAGCTCTAAACCAATCAGCGTGTAAAAAATCGCTTTGTTATTGTAAAACTTGAATCTGATAAGAAACAACTTGGTGTGTTGTAGGTGACAGGCACACCAGGCTTACCAACTTACATAGGAGACTGTAGTGCATCTGGGAAGGCCTCCCTAACAGGTGAAGCAGATCACCAAGGAAACCAAATTAAAGGCCAAGATAGAGTTACCCCTTTTGGGATTTTCATGTCCGGCTTTGGTGCGATCACCCTGCGTGCAATGCCTCCTTTTGTCGTCTTGAGTGGAAAGGAAAACAGGAGGTTCTGTCTAAATCACGTGATCCCATTAAAGTCGCTGAAGCCAGAATATCTGGACCAATCGTCAAACTGGTTTTCCAAGTGGGAGCGACCGTTTATTGATTAACTGATGGCCATAACTAAGCGCGCTGTTCCGTGTGCACAGCTTTTACGCCTGGGTTCAACACAGTTTATCAGCAATAATTACCTCATGTACAATAACAAGCTTACTCGATTTGTGCAGAGTCTTTCTCAAATACGCCAAGATCGAGAAAGTGAAAGGAAGGCATTGTCAGCAGGGTGTGGTGCGTAGTCATAAAGTTCTTACTGTACATCTCTAAATTGTATCTGGGCGTGGCTGACCAACACTTCAAACCTCAGTATGCTTGTTTGTCGTTTTTGTAAAAACACACAACAGTAGCCCTGATTTAGTGACTGGTTATGATCTTTTAGCATCATAAAGAGGTTGCTGCAGTGGAGAAGACCATTATTGTGACACCCAGTAGTAAAGCAGCAGAGCTGGAAGTGTTTTACAAATTTCCTGATGCGAAACAGAAGAAGAAGCTGGACGATGGACAGGAGCTGCCTTGAACAGCAGGAAACACACTTACTGGACTGAGTATGTGATCAACAAGAAATCAGTGTACTTAGTTTGATATGATTTTTTCCCCCTAGTTTGTCTTAAGTTGCGTAAGGAATTAGAATAGGTAATAGCATGATTTGTAGTGATATTTGGCAGAAATACCACGAATGGTATTTCGAATTTGATATACGTAATTTCACGAGCCTTTAGGAGAGTGAAATTTGGGACTATTTTGAAATATCACGCGTGGTATTTATTCCAAATATCACGTACAAATCATGCTATTATTTGTTTATACTACTACTCGTAAAAGGTTTGTAATTTTCACATTAAGCTGAAATAACACTGCTTTAAGCCAATCAAATAGCAGAAATTTCTTACATAGTAGTATAACAGGCAGAGAAAAAAAAGGTTTGAAAAGGGGAAAGGCATTTAGGTGTGCACCAAAATGCCAATTCATATCATCGAGGCATGACCTCATCAGCTAAAAATTAGGAAGCTTATGCAAGGATGAATAATTAGAAACAAGCAAACAATGGGTGTTGCCTTAACTGAACTCGATAATAATAATGACACGTCACACTTTTTGGTGCAAACGCAAAGGTATTTCCGGTCGTCGCTTCTCTCCACCTGAACAGGAAACACGTCTGCTTTGGTCCGCTATCCTTTGCACAACTCTAACGCGAAATTTCCCGGGAACCCAAATGGGTGACGTGAACATATAAAGGTACATTTTCCTCTTCTTATAACTTTGGAGTGGTCACTTACAATTTATCTATAGGAACATTGGTCGTGAGCAAGTTGCGATCACGTTTAAGTTTGAAAGATCGAGTCTTCACTGTATTGGTGACGTCTTCGAACCCGTCGTCTTCGTGGTTACTTAAACTGTCCATTCGCCTCCTTAGAAACGAGAAGGGGACTTGAGCCCATATGTGTCCGGCAATTGTTTTGGGGATCGCTACTGGGGACACGCCCGTCAGCTATTGGCCATTTTCTTTTTCCCTGTTCTCTGTAACAGTCCAGAAGTCTTTGCGAACGTCAGATTGGTCTAGTTTCCTTCTCAGTGTGTATCAGTCAATTTTCTTCTGGTGTTGGCTTAGTTCAATTTGCAGTGGCATTTTATCTTTAGCCAGCTGTCAGTGGCACGGCCTGGTTTCCTCCAAAGTTGGTTAAATTTAACCCAGCGTAGCCGTTTTCAGGTGATTAGGGACCTTAAGATCCGAGGACGGCGACGGTAGCGCAGACGTCGTTAAAGTTATATCTCTTGTTACAAGGGCAAGTTAATATTACAAATGTAAATGTAGCATCTTGCTGTCACCGGACTTGCGCAGTGCACCTCGTGGAGGTAGGACGTGTTTTTGTGAGCTCCACCAAATATGCTGTTCTAAACGCTTTAATAACGTACCTGTCATGGAAACCTTCAAATAGATATAACCAGAAATGGGGAAGGACAAAGCGGACAAGAATCCGAGCAAAAGGCTGAGAGAAAATGGCTCGCAAACGGATGAAGATGATGAACATGTGGGCGTCGGTGGAGTAATGTCAGCACGCCTTGAGGAAATGAACACTAAACTAGATCAAGTTTTAACAGCGTGTGGTGAAATTGCACTACTAAAAGATGAAATACGCAAGCTGAGAGATGAAGTAAAGAATTTAAAACAATCTTTGCAATCTGCCGAGGAAGAAATTGAAAGTCTACAAGATAGTCAGAAAGAAACTTCTGCACAAGTAAAAGAAAACAATGAAGACATTGACTTCTTGTTCGAGGACATTGGAGCGCTAAGACGCAGAAACATCAAGTTGGAAGCCTATACAAGACGTGAGAATGTAAGAATTTTCAATGTCGGGGAAGAAGAGGATGAAAATACTGAGGAGCTGGTAAGAAGTGTCTTCGTCGCTAATTTGAAAATTCCGGCGGATAAAATCAACGATATCCGCTTTGAAGCGAGTTCACCGAATCTCCACCAATAATTCTAGTCTAAGAGCTCCGTCCTATCCCAAACCAATTATTGCTCGTTTCAGTCATTATCAGGACAAAGAATATGTTCGCTCCTTCTATAAGAACTTAAAAGGAACCAACATCGGTTTCTCAGATGATTTCCCGAAAGAAATTGAAGAAATTCATAGAAAACTTTATCCAGTGCTTAAAAAGGCCAAGCAGGATAAGCAAAAAGCCTTCTTTAATTTTGATAAATTGATAATCAATGGCCAAATATACAGAGGAAAAGAAACTTAAGACCTTCCCTATTATTGTAAAATGGCAAAAAATTATTAATGTATTAATTCCATGATCGGTTTCAAACTGAACAGTGAATCTACGTCCACTAGATGTTAAGAATTTTGTTTAATATCAGTTTATATGTAAATGTACTATGTGTTCTGTTTTGTTTTATTATTTTCTCAGTTGGAGGAGAAAATGTCTTTTGTTTCACTCATTTTGAATGCTTCGTTAAACATTGGAAAGTACTAATCCCAAACAATATAGCATTTTTATAAAACACAACTGAAACGGCAGATTTATTTAAATTAGTTTCTTTGAACGTAAGGGGCATAAGTAATTTTCATAAAAGAAGAACTATGTTCACCTGGTGCCGAAAAAGAAAAGCTGACGTAATATTCCTGCAAGAAACGCATTCAAAAGAGGATTCAGAAAAACAATGGGCAAATGAATGGGGTGGTAAAGCATTTTTCTCACATGGTAGTCCAAATTCATGTGGGGTTGCGATATTGATTAGGAATAATTTTAATTGTGTAATCCAAAAATCCATTGTTGATCCCCAGGGAAGATTCATTATTTTGAAGGCAGGCATTCAGGATAAGGTGTACATTTTAGTCAACATTTATGCGCCAAACAAAGATAAAGTCAGCGGTTATAATTGGAATAACGATGTCAAAATGCCCCTTGTTAAATTATCTGATATTAATTGGTAAATTGTATTTATGGGATTGCAGAAAGAAACAGGTACTTCCAAACATCGCAGGTTTCAAATTTAAAGTAAGAATTAAATACCAAGTTGAAAAATATATATCCACTAAGAATAATAAATTAGAAACCTTTTATGAAAAATGGCCAAAAGACATTTCTCCCCTTTAATTAAGTTCGTGAGTATGTAATTAAAAATGTAATCTTTTATTAGACACTTTTTTTTGTTTTTTTTTTGTATTTTTGTATTTTTTATTTTTGTATGTGTGGTTATGTTTTTGTTTTTATTTCAGAGCGTACTGTAAATATTAAATGTTAATCTCTCTTTTATCTACATAATTAAGTATTAATTAATTCTTTGTAAAATAAGCCTCATTGGGCAATTGCGCGGCTGTTTTGTGGCTGTAATGTATATAATTGTGAAATGTAGATAATTTTAAATATGTCTGTTATTGCGGTTGTTTAGAACTTTGTAATTATTTTCTTTTTAAGTAGTTCTTTGTAATTATAGTAATAAATGTCTTGAATAAAAAAAAAAAAAAAAAAATCTTGCTGTCACCGACAGGTTTTAGAATTCTGGATGAAGGACAGAGAGAAGTAACAATAGACAACTCCCTAGCCAGCAGATTAAAGGTAGATCCAAGAGAGGTCTTAGTCACTCCAAATGGAAAGGATATAAATAATTTAATTTGCTCCTCTGTAAATATCCTTGTGAAAGTCCTCGCGACAGTTAACTTGACCCATTTTCTAAAGAAGCGAATTAAATTTTATACCAATAGTCCATTTTCGGGTTGCCGAGCAAACCATCAGGTCTTTGTCAAAGCAAGGCTTGGTCCTTAATCATCCATGCGAACATTAGTTTAGTTGATCTGCGTGTGAATAAAAACTTATTTTCATAATATATAGGTTTAGCCAGGGCCAAAGGCGAAGCTCCCGTTAATGAAAAAACTTTTCAATAAAGAAATCTAATTAGGGTTGAGCCTGCGATCATTTGAAAACTGGATACTTAAAAACTAAAAAAACTTAAACGTAAACTTAAAAAAAAAAACAAGATGTAACCCCGATGGGTCGACATCTGAGCCAGCGATACGGTCAGGTGATACTGGTCAGCGGATACTTTTGTTTTGACAGCTGTCAACTGACCACAACATGGATGTGGAATATCAAGTTGCAGGATCCCAAACTAGCTAGAAAGTGTACCATTTCACATCGGTTTCCCTGTGGTGCGGGCGGGAGGGCGGGTGGACATACGGTCACTTGACTACCAAAATTTTTCGGATGGGTAGGTAACCAAATTTTTTTAGCTATGGGGCTTCGCTATGAAATGACGAGTAACAGGAGTTTCTTTTATAAAGAGGCTGAAGGCAATCGGAAAAGGCCTACTGTAGAACACGAGTAGCCACCTACAATGTGAGAGCAGTCAGAGACAGAACATATCAATAAAGGAAATTGGACAAAATAGCGTAATCCACTAGGTCAACACGTCAGCTCAACAATCAAGGCTCTTTAGGAAATAGGAATAACACACCATCATCACATAAGGAAACTTAGTGCGCTCTCCATCTCAATTGGCCTGCCAGACCAGCCCACTGCTATTGAAATTTCCAGCGTCAATCAGATCTGGCCAGCCAGAATAGTTTATTTTTAAAATCTGTAAACAGCAGTGTTGGTTTTCTGCTGAAAACTCGAAAGAATGCCTACTCTATCGTTTTCAAGACGAACGGTCTTGACTTTTGGTCCGACTTTTGGTAAGCGCCCTTGGTGTGAATTAGCAGTTGTAAACTGTTACTGTTTATCAATGTAATGAATTGTCTTCTTTTGTCTCCAGGTTAACTGGACTCCAAAAGTTGCCAAAGACATCATCAAGCAAGGGAGTCTTCCTGATGTGAAGGTAATTAGAGGACTTCGTGAAAATAAGTTTGTCGGTGACAGTTTTAGCTTCCATGGAGCAAGGTGGCACAGTTGGATAGTGCGCGGCCTTCGGTGCGTGAGGTCCCCGGTGACATCACATCCTTGATTCATCTTCTTTCCTTTCTTTGTAGTTTTAACTAGCTTTAAATGCCCTTAAAATGGAGCGCTGATGGAGAAGGGGGGAGGGGCAGGGCTGTGCTCTAGTAGAGCCCGAGCCCGGTGGCCCCTGGCGCCTAACGTTTGCTCCCGGGCGACTAGAAAATCTCAGATTTTTCATACAATTCATACGCTGGGCTAATCATATGCTACAGGTTCAGAGCACTGTGCTTCCTTCAATTTTCCTTAGACCACAGTAGGAGGTATCGTCTGCAAAGAGTCTCATGGAGAAGAAATCAGAAGATTAAGTAAAGTCGTTTATATATATATCAAGAATAACAACGGTCCTAAAATTGATCCTTGAGGTACACCAGAAGAAATTGGCATGGTGTCAGAAATGTTACCATTTACAAAAACTCTCTGCTTTCTTTTATTAACATACGATTTGAACCAGTCGATATGAGGTTTTTGAATGCCATAGAACGATAGCTTTGATAATAAAATCGAATGATTGACGGTATCGAATGCTTTACTCCAATCTAAAAATATTGATACAGCATAATCTCCTTGATCTAGAGAGGTAGAGATTTCTTTAATGAGATCAACAAGACAGTCCACAGTGGTACTGCCTGGCTTAAACCCATATTGAGTAGGAGTGACAATATTTTCAGGCGAAAAATAAGATACAAGTTGATTATAAATACATTTTTCAAAAACTTTACTTAAAGTGCTACTACGACGAAAATTTTTGTTTTTGTTTCCGAGTTTTTTTAACATAAATGTTTTGTATATGTTCAAAATTATACAAATAGCAAAAAATTGGAACGATACTTGCGTACGGGGGCTGGAAATTTCCCACTGAAAAGTGCGTAAATACCGTCCGCCATTACAAAGTTCGCAAAGCAATAGCCCGCGAGATCTCCGCAAAGCGGTCGTGCGTTTGACCACGTGATTTATGCACTGTGACGTAGAAACATCAACCAAAAGATTCGTATTTGGGAAAAGTTTGTGAGTTTACAGCCTTTTAACAAGACGTTTAAGATGTTATCTCCGTCGGATTCCTCTTCCTGCACATCTGAAAGTGATCTAGAAAGTTTTACAGTTGACGAGGTGATTGGGGAATTGTCTGAATTTGCGCCGTACGACGACAGTTGCGAACCCCTTGCTACCGAGGAAGAAGCCGCGGACTACAAAGAAAGAGTTCATCGCCAAGAAGAAGAGGAACAACAGTTCCAACGAAGATATTCGGGAGAGGTGCCAGCGAATGAATGGTATGGTATTATCATGGAATGTAGATTTATATTTTTATTTTCCAATTTCAACATACCCGTCGTTCAATCGTGCGCGTGGCGAACGCGACTGTGTGTTTTGTTTAAGTTTACAATTTCGTTGCTATGTGATTAGCTGTAGTCCTGATTTTATGCGATAGTTTTATTGAAGAGGTCAGACAATTAATAATTTTATACAGACGTATTTTTCTTGTGTTTGACGAATTTTTCACATTATTTTGCAGGTGTTCGTGCTCGAACTGCTCTGTCAGGCTTGTTACAAAAGCGCAGGAGTGCATTTGCTGCAAAGAGATCGATCGTTGCGAAGAGGTCATGGAAGAAGCCATTGGAGACCGGACCGTATGCATAACCCTCCATCCAGGGTTTGAAAGCGTCTGCTTAAACCGCCACGTATTAGACGTGGCTGCACTGGGCCTAAAAACGCGAGCTGGAAAGTCGCACACAACTGTTCGTGGGCAAAGCAACAAAAGTGATAATGAGTAAGTTTGGGTTTTGTTGACTTTGCATCGGAACGATCGAACCTTACATAGCATTGAATAATTGATACATCTAAGCTTATCGCCGTGGACTGATCTCATAGAATCACATTTTTTATTTTCTAAATGGCTTATTGCCCCAACTGCTTATTTTTAAAAGGAGTATTTATTTATCTCCATCCAATCCCTCTTTGAATTAACAGTGATCTCATTTCTCTAACTAGATTCCTGAGGTCTGTGGCCTATCGCCAATTTACAAGACTGCTGTGGAGTTATATTGGTTGTTCCAGGCGATACCCCTTACCCTGTTGTGCCTACAATAAAATCAGGAAACAATTTCCGAGTCAAAATGGCCATTATCATGGATTCGAAGATGAAGAAAATGAATAGTAAATGCACTGTTTGTTCTTGAAGAGTGTCATGTATGCCATTGGGGCCAAGAAGGACCTACAGTAGTTGCTTTAATACTTGTCCGTAAGCACTTAATTTTATGGGCCAAACTTCAGAATTCTCAGCCACTTACTCGCTTTTTGTTGAATGACAAACTTGCCCACTGGGTGAAGCCCTGTTCTTCTAGCATTCAGTTAAACTCAAGTTTAGTGGCTGGGAATTCTGATGTTGCGCCAATTTTCATGTACACAAGTAATAAAAATTAAATCGAATTCAGCCTGAATTTAATTACAGTTTTAATGTATCCTTTCTTTCTTTTCACTCGGCTCACAGAGCACTGCAAAACTTAATAGCAGGTTACCTGCTGGAAACTTCCCTAGCAGGTCTGGTTGACTCTTCCAGACTTTTGTCTGGCTACAGTTTCTGCAGAAACTTTCTACGGTTAACAAGGTACCTGTCTGTGATACAGAAAGTTTGGGTTTTGAAAAGAAGCACAAGTGGCAGAACTGAAACAAAAGAAGAAGTTTGGAAAGGAAAACAATTCCCTTCGGTTCCTCTCGAATGTTTTTTTCCTTGTAGATCCAACCTGTAAAAAATGATTGAAAGGAAATACTCATTTCATCATAGCATCTGAAATAATAAAATAACAATAAAAAAATGATTATCATTTTTATTGTTTTTCTCAGGGTGTTGCAAGTTTTTCAACTTGTTGTAAACCTGGCTAATTGTGGGTTGGGATTTTATTCTCACATACATCCTGAAAAATGCTTTTTTATAATAAATCTGTTGGTTGCACACATGACAACTTTGAGCCCTTAAGCTATCTA
>CALNXK010000626.1:0-22500 GCA_942486035.1 Porites lobata | reverse complement strand
ATATTTAGCGATTAATGCGGCAGTAACACGCCGACTTCTTGTCAATACAACTGAACGTTCTATCAGTTAAATATGTGAATCATCGTGTTACACCTCTCTTTGAATTTGGTCCTGTTGTACAAATGCCTCGGTAAGAGCCAAAATTCACTTTATATCTTTTGCTCGTTTTAAGTTTTGTAAATCGTCCTTCGTTTTTCTTTCCTTTGCCCTTATAACCTTGCCCTATTGATGTTTGATAAACTTTCTGAGGACCAGCGCCAGGAGCTGAATATAGTTCGAGAGGAAAATAATCTCTTTATAACAGGCCATAGTGATTGGCTAGGAAGGACAATTGCCTTCTATCAAGTATTTTTCCAGCAGGGGAGGGTGGCCTTGGGCAAATGATGTATCGGTCCCTAGAAAGGTCACCCCAGGACCCCCGGGATGGAATTTTCTTGTACAGTGCCCAGGCTTCATTTTCTTGGCCGCGCGTTGATCTGGCCCGGCTGCTTCGGCGAGCGTATTCTCGGTGTGTTTGGATTATATTCTTCGAGTTTGTCAAAGTCTGTGGGATTCGTTTCTCTATCTGGGAAAGCTTCATTGGTTTCTATATCTGCTGCTATCCTATTTCTACGATTCTGGCATGTTTATTTTCCGTTGGAGTTCGAATTTCGTGGAAAACGTTGTGTTGAATGAGAGCATGTCGTCGAAAATGGCACCTCGTGTTTCCTACCTTGTATATTATTATTGTAGATAGAGTGAATTTGAACAAATTACTGCAAATTATCACGAAACTTCGTTGGAGCAATGAGGACAACAACAATTAACTGCAGAGTAAGTTTCATTGATCTTTATTTAGTATTTCCTAGAAATTTTAGGATGATATTTTTACCCCATACAAACACTGTAATTTTACTGGAACCGTACTGTGGTACTATCACAGAGCCTGGGTTACCTGTGTACATACAAGCAATATTGAAATTCTAGCCACTTTTATATAGAACCCCATCAATATACAAATTACCGTGGTGAAAACGGGGCTTCTTTCCCTCCTCATACGCTTGTTTCATGATTTCTTTTAACTTCTTCTTTTTTTGCCTGTCCTCCCAGATTAAATCGTCAGATATTCTCACACGATTCTTTAGACTTCTCTTATTCTGGATTACCTGAAGACGTTCCGGTCGATAAAGAAACTTGGCAATGACAGGTCCCGGGTCATTTGAAGCGCCAGTCCTGGGTCCCCCAATCCTATGCGCGTTCTCTATCACGCTTTTGATGCCCAAATCATTAGATAGCATGGTCGGCAAGATTTCCGTATAACCCCATACATTAATTATGCATTCATCCATTGTTAAAAGAAAACAAAAGAAAGAACAATAGTTAGCCTTTGGGATTTCAGCTATTATCATAAAATTTTTTTTTTTTTCTAAGTCTTTTTTAAAACGCCCTAAATTTGGCGCTTTTTGCAATAAAATCGAAAGTTTTCAAGTCTTCTTTGAATTTTGCTTGATTGTTCTTTATGGTTTCGACATCCTGTCGAATCGTTTCCAGGCAGTCCTTCACATACGATTGAAAACTATCGTCATTCACGTCTTGCTTCTTTCCTTTCTTTGACATATTCAAATAAAAGACAACAGGAACTCTTACACGAAAAAAAACTAAAGTATTTAAAGACACAAAAAGGCAACGCAAACTACAGCTTCAGAAAACGCGGCCATCATCATCGCTGACCGCTGACTTTCTGGGAAACTGCCCTCCTACCCCTCCCCTAAGCCAACATTAACACTACCTGCCACTTAGGGCAAAATGTTCGCTTAGGGGAGGGATGATCCGAAAAAAAAGTGCATAAAAATGACAGACCAGTGGACCTTCTTACAACAGGTATTGAAGCCAGGGAGACGGACATAGCTTTAAACCGCTTACCTTGGCTGTTAGTTGCCTGTAAATTACCTCTCAGTCAACTAATCTCTCTTTTCATAACTCCCCCCCCCCCCCACTCTCTCCCTTATTGTGTCTGCCTTTGAGAGTGAGGTGAGTGAAGAAGTGGTTGGTTTCATGAACTTCAAGTATATCTATACGTTGCCTTTTCAGTATACTTTTTCCTATTAAATGTGCTAATATCATTCTACGTATATAAAGTTTTGAACTAACTTTTCTGGCCATTATTTTGAGCACTAGGCGAGTTTTCAGAGCTAATTAGAGAATCGGAGTTGGTCTTGCGAATAGCTAGCGAAGTTAAGCAACTAACTCGACAACGGATATAACAACTGTTTTAAATTTTGTCGTTACCATTGTTGTGGTTTCTTAAGCAGGTTAAGAAAAAGAACAAAGCAATTTGTCTAATTTCTCTCACGCTCTATCTACAGACCCCATGCCGACGCTCCCAGCATCTTGAAGTGCTCATGCAATGAACCTCGCATGAGATTAGGAGAGCCTCTAGCATCAGATATTATTCTGTCAGCAACTGATAAACGTGGCAACAAAACAGGCAAGGTGAGGAATTTCCTTTCAGAACCTCTTCTTTTTGGCAAAACCAATCTTCAAGAATTGTTTCAGTAATTCGTTTTAGTTTTTAATCAACAAAATTATTTGATTGTTTTCTCGTTTTTTGTGTTGTTTTGTAGTTTCATGTACAGTTTTTCTGGTTCAGATTCGTCAGTTTTTTAGTGATTCACTCCTATTTTCTTCCGTGTATTCTTTAGTTTCCAGACCACTTATTGCCAGAGTTTTACGTTTCCTAAGGTGGACTGAACAAAAATTTCTTTTATTCTAATTTGTCAAAAAAAAGGAAAAACTGTAACATGTTTGCCAGGCTTGTTGGCCATCACCCTCGTATCATGTTTTGCTTGATTGTCTTCTCATTTGCTATTTTGTTTTTTTTCCTCCTACAGTATTCATGTACAATCTCTTCTTTTTCATTAGTCGGTTTCAAACCATTTTTCCCCTTTTCTTTTTTCTCTGGATTCATTTAGCTTCCCAACCACGTCTTGCCAGAGTTTCATGTTTCATCAGACGGGCTGAAAGAACGAGAAGTCCAATTGGGATTCACGGCTGTAAGTACCGGCCGATTTGTTCTGATAACCGACTCTTTTTGTTATTCATTCTTGCAAGGAGTCATGATTCTTACAGACTGCGTGCTCAAGCTGTTGAACGTACTGGAAGTCACCCAAAATGGTGGAAATGGTAATTTCGAGTTAAAGGGGCTTTGTCACGAAATTTTTCAAAATTTAAACGTGGAGAACTGCCACTAGATATAGTGAAACATAAAGGTAACCGCTCAAAACGTTGAAAGAAGGACTAAATATCAGATCAAGTACGAAAAGAGGCATGAGTGGACAAACTTGAATGAGATAGAAAGGGATTGTAATTGGAGTTTCTGAAAACTTGTTAGGCTAACAGTTTTGCAAAGTAACGTCTGATATGATGGTGGGGAAACAGTTTTGTTTTACTGTAGTAGTTTCCACTTAAAGGGACAGGTTCACGGTTAAGCGCATGCTCATTAATTAAATTACTTTTGTTCAATTTATTATTAATTCTATCGGTTAATAATCCCACTCACGTGTATCTCAGCGATCTCAAAGTGCATTTCAAAGTAAAAGTGTATTTCAGAGTAACCTGAAGTAGGATGGAGGAGTACTAAAATCGGAGAAAAAATTAGTGGATTATGCCAACACTACCAACGTTTAATTTATTGTTGACCCGAAGGTTTTATTCCATGGTTGATGAATTTGCAGCTATTTGCAAATAAGTTGGTCAAGTAACTGCCAGGGGAGTGTGCAGATTGGTTCTTTGACAACACTATGACATGATCATATTGCGTGCATAGACGATACAGCATGTCCCGGCCGGAAAACAGCATTTTGATAAATGAGCATGCGCTGAACCGTGAACCTGTCCCTTTAATGCCATCCTGCCCCAATACTTCAAAAAGAAGGATAGCTTGAAACCAATTGCTTTATCCAGTAGAAAGAGATTTTTCCTTTGGGATAGGGTTATCCACCCTTTAAACAACTGGAGCCAGGCTTGTAATAAGAAAATCACAATAACCTATCTCTACAATTAGCAATTACTGAAAGAGGCTGAGTAGGAGGTGAAGAATCGAAGAGGATGTTATCCCCCGAGGTTGAAGGCCTTGCATGTTCCAAATTTGGTCAACACCAGTTGGTTATGAAGAATTAGCCGGGGGCTTTGAGCCAATCAGGAGTGTTGAAATATTTTGAGTGAATGATAACTGCATTTAAACACCTTCTGCAGGGTTTATTCTAGAGCGCAGCCTTGCGGGATTTCCGCAATTTGGAAAAAAATGCCGCATAAAATTTACGTTGCCGCGTCAAACGGGGCGCAAAAAAAAATAGAGCCAAGAATAAGTACTAGTTTTTTGAAATAAAGTATTCAAAAACATTACTGACAACAACACTGATTTGACGGCCGCTCTTTAAACTTATTTTCGAACTTTTATAGCCTCCTACTTTCTCATTTGCCTTTCTCCTCTTCGTTTGAGTCATTATTTGCACCAGACAAACATCCGAGATCCTGCAGTAATTCGAGCCCAGGCTTTTTCAGTTGCCCAGAATGTTCCAAAATGGCGGCAACGCGTCAATAAAGGTTCGTTTTCCCATGGAACAGTCTGCACCAATAAGTTCAAATACCTTTTGGGGACCCCCCCTTTCTTGAAAAAAGGCCCCCTAAAATTACAGAAGGGGGCCCATTTGACCCTCATTGGCCAATTTTTAGAATCAACCTTGCTTCTGGTAGCATGACTCTGCCAAGGAATTGCGTTTGACGTTTTAATTGCTGTATTTGTATCCTTTGCTTACAACCCTGCTGTGTTGTGTTTTGTAGGATGGTAATATCGTAATCAAGAACATTCAATTTGAGGAAGGCCCCCTTGGACACAGAGAAGTCAGCATTAAATGGAAAGATCTTATATGTTATCAAAGACTAGAGGTGAGTATTTTAGTATTTTTACCATAGGTTGCGTGTTTCAATATTTCTTGTAATTTTGAGGTTAAACTTCATGTGTGCAGAATCTAATGCAAATGAGCGAGAACAATAAAATTTTCCTACTAGTAAAAACCAAGGTTACGGAATGTGGGCGACAACGATCGGAGGTCAAAACGCTTTTCCTCCAACGCTGTGCTTTGCGCAAGTTTCACCTGACAGATGGTAAAAACACGCGTGATCAGATTATGAGTGATAGAAGGACCCAACGTGCGTAATGAGCATTCCATTCATTCTAGGTGGAAGTCCAAACGAATGCAGGCTACATACATGCGACGCATGCGTAATAACAACCTGTATATTAGGATTGCGTGCCCCTCGTATCGCCTGCAATTAGCGTTGATTTCGGCACATGTCAGTGAAGCTGGACGTTCAGGACGGGCCTAAGAGAAATCATCACTTGCCCTAATTATACATAGGCATGGATAACATGTCGAAGAGGTTAATAAACTAGTAAAATGATGTAATGAACAAGAAAGTTAAATTCTCCCAACTAATTTTATATGGAATTGTATAGTTCAGTCTGGAGTATTTATATGTGGATGTACTTGACTACTTATCTCCCTCCAATGTGGCGGGGGTTCATCTGAGGCGGACGGTCATGTTGTGTTTGTTGATGCTTCTCTCCCCCGTGGCTGATTCTTTACCGTGTTGCTTCTTCTCTCTCTTGTTTCAACAGAGCACGGTAGTTTTCCTCTAGACTCAAAAACCAACAACTGCAAATGGCAATTCGCCAGATGTGTACAAACATACGAAACCCAGATATTTTTAAATTTACGTGTACATTGTACAAACGTTTTAGATGTAGAGGAAGTGCATCCATGTGATGGTTATTCGTCTACTAATCTTGATCGTATTAGACTGCAAAACAATCGCTTTTTTTTCTCAAAATCGTTTTAGCGTAGCTCAAGAGTTTCACACGCGCGAAGAGCGTCAGGCTCCCACGGTCTCTCCCCAGTCTTGCTCTCCGTTTTCAGCCTCGCTCCAGACCTTTTGTTTGACTGCTTGCGCGTACTTGAATACGCAAAAATACGGACTGTTTTGCAGTCTATGATCGTATGGATATTTGGAAATGTTGGTTTCCGCAGAGAGGGGAGATCGGAGTACCCGGGGAAAAATCTTTTTGAACAAGGAAAGAACCAATATCAAACTCAAGCCACTTATGGTCTCGCTTCTGGGACCCAGCAACATAAGTGTAACGCGGGTGGTCTCTTTCTTGCCTTCCACTTGCAGCTAACTTGGAAAAAAAAAGACCCAGACTTTTGCAAGCGCTAACAAAGCAAACCTATTTGTGAGAGCAAATTGTCATGAGTCAATTTGAGTTTTTGACCAGACCTACATTGTTGGTATATTAATGTTTGGTTTTTAGTTTATTGCAGGCCCACCAGCGAAGCTCAAGATTCTAAAGTTTGCTCATTCTGAGGTAGGTATGGAAAACGCGTGTCTTGGACCCAGTGTTTCAGTGTTCCATCTTCAAATTTTGAACACTGAGTTCAATCTATCAATGAGCGAGTCCCAAACCCATTGAAAGAGCGTCCTATTGACGCTTGGAGCTTGGAGCCCCACGTGACATTGGATTAAGAGGCATAAGCACATTTCAACCATGACGTCTTTGACTCTTCCACAACACTTTCATGCACAACAATGTTGTGTATAAAGTCTTTTTCTCTCCTCAGTGAGTTAGGGCGTTTTCCATTTGTCAGAACTGGCCGACCAGCACATTCCCGTTGTATTGATAATTTTACTTTTAATCAAAGCTATCCAGCCAGATCAGTCAAATTCTAAATAGTATGCACGAAGGAAATCGTTCTTCCTCAAAAGCTCTTGGAAAAAGCCTATTTAATTTTCAAAATGACAGGTCCAGCCATGGTCTGGTCGGCCAGTTCTGACTTTTGGAAAGCACACGAAGTTAGAGTGCTTGTTGAGATTGCCTCGACCTCTGACTTGCGGTAGTGCGAAACAACATTGCTTGGGAAGCTTCCTATGCGTTATCAAGCCTGCTCTTGTACAAACTCGAGTTCATAATGTGATTTGTTTTACTTGTTTTACAGCCACTTTCAGTGTTTAACGATACCAAGATGCCATTTCCCCTTACTGTTCAACTGTGCGACAAGCTTAAAAACCCTTCAGATGAGCCTAATGTTAAGGTGGTCCTTAATACGGACAGAGGAATTAAGGTGAGAATCTCAGTTGTTGTTATTCAATTAAAATTTGACAGAGCCTTTAATTGTTTGGCCTCCTTTTAATAAAAGCAGTTTCAGTCGAACCTCCACTAATAGGGAGCTTAAGCAACTACGACCACGACGACGACAACATCAAAAAACAACAAGTTTAATGATCAAAACAACAGCTCTTCACGTGCATCATGCTTTTTAGTACATTTATTTGGCGTCCACTGCACGACTACGACGTGAAACCTCCTAATTTGACGTTTATGGAGGACGTGGACATAAGACGACTCTCTATAAGACGAACTCGTCCCTAAAAAGGGCATTAAATGCTGGCACACACTTGGTGCCGATCAAAAAACTATCCCTCGACTTTAAGAGCCCCAACCTTGGCATTTCTTAGGAACAACCTCTTCTTCAGTCATAGTTTAAGTCTGTAAAATAACTTGGAGTAACGTGTGTTTGAAAATCAGGGGAATGTATGGAATAAGAATCAAAGCCCTGCTTGGAAGAACTGCATTGGATGCGCCTACGATAAGCGTGAGGTAAGTTCTGTGAAGTAGGTTAACGCTCATTTCACAGCAACTCAGTGACTTGGTCAAGAGCTCTGATTTATGAGAGTTTAGACCTGTTTCGTTTAGACGAAATGACGTCAAAATGTGTAAAACTTTAGTGGAACTGCGAACTGTACTCCAGTTGTTTCACTGGAGCGTATTAAAGATTTTCACGTTATGTCTGTGGTCTGTAAGGATAACGACAATGGAAAATTGTTGTTTATTCGCCAAAATTTTCAGTATTTTGTATCAACAGCGATGTTGAACGTCGCATTTAAAGCAAAAGGAAACGGCAGAGTTCATGACCGACTTTCGCGCTATAAATGGGCTAGCTAGTACATCGCTTAGGAGTGAATATGTTACATTCGTTAGCGCAAGCGTTGGAAGAAGTCGGACGCGTCAAAGCTACCTGCGAATTGGTGCTTTTGATACTGTAATTTCCTGTGGTAGCTACCCGCCATGACTAGCTGTAGCTATTTGCGGGTAGTTACATCTGCACTGTCATAAAGTCATTGTTGTAGCTGTTATATGTTTTGCATTTCAGAGTGGAGCCTGACCCATCAAAGGCTGTAAATCTTAACGTCACGTTTGATTCTAATGCACCGTGTGTCGTTGGAGAGTTGTTACCAAGTAAGTGAGACCATTAGATTGCCAGTAGTCTGGTAGGACTGTTGCGCGGGCAAGTGTATCCCAAGCAAGCAAACGGGTTTCCAGTTTTGCCGTCAAAACTTGGGCTTTCCATAGGCTGGATTTCCGGCGCTATCTCGGGTCCGGTCGAGGTCGCAAGCTCATTAGGGAGCTTAAGCAACGACGACGGCGACATCAACGAGAACGGTAAAAAACAATAAGGTTTACATTGGCAAAACAACAACATTGCGCGTGCGTCACGTTTTTTTTTGTACATTTCTTTGCCGTCGTTGCACGATTACGACGTGAAACTTCCTAATTTTACGTGAACACAAGACACCGATTTTTTTTTTCTTTCGTGAACTCAGACACAGCGCTTTAGAATTCAACTCTTAAAAAAAACATAGCCATCATTTGACAAATTAAATGGTTGGGATAAGAGCAATGAAGTTTGAAACAGCGCGAATTCACTTTTTGGGTGACGTTTTTTCCATCGTTGCCGTCGTCGTTGCTTAAGCTCCCTAGTTACCGAACAGCGGCTGATAATCGAGTCTAGACTACGAGTAGTTCCCAATTTTCCTCAGGGATAGAAGAGCGAGCTAAACGCGAGCGCGTGAAAATCACCCCACGCGAGAAAAGCGAGACGGGGCTACTGATGGGTTAGGACCGCATTGCATGTCAAATACTTTGTCTAGTTACTCTGCATCTTAACCATTTAATCCCCAAGAGTGACCAAAATCCATTTTCTCCAAACAATATCAGCACGTAATCAAGAGGAACGGTTATGAGAAATGATAAAATGATCAACTAAGGAAAAATGCTGTGATTTTTTCTCCACTTTCAGCAGCATATGACTGATATTAGCTATAGGGAATTCTCATCTAAAACGGGAGGTGATATGCAAGGACTTGTTCCATTTGCACCCTCTGGGATTCCAGACCTACATGGTGGCAATTCTCCGAACTAAGTCTTAAGGGAAATGTGTGGAGATTAGTATGGAGAATTTGTGGGTGGATATCGAGGCTTAAATACACTTGGCTATGTCGTTCTATGCATTGCGCTCAGCATTGTGTGACCAAATTCCAGGTGTTTGGAGATCTATAGGATCTCACTTTAACCTGAATCTGAGTTCTAACCATACAAATTCAACTTTAAAGCAGTTTGGCCACGTTAGCCCATTGATGTCTTGAACACTTTTATCTAAAAATTTGATTGACTCATTCCATGGGTGGGCTGCAGGTTGGGGAATGTTTTGTCCCTCAAACTAACCTACTGTCCTGCGTTTCAGCTGTTTCAGCCCATGTCGTTGGAGAGGACGAGGCTGTAATGAAAGCAGCAAGTGCTAAGGACATAGTGTTGAAGATATGGCACTCTAAGGACGGTCCAGTATCAGACAAGCCGCCAGCCAGGGTATGTTATACTAGCCTGTTTTCTTTCACATCACATAGTAACTGGGTTTCACAATACATACACTGTAAGTGTCAATATTCTTAGGCACTAACTAGCCGAGAGCTATTTTCCAGGGCTGTCACCAAGATTTCAAGTTGACGTTATATGCAATCAGTAGGCGGGAAATTGAACTTCAAGGAAATCGTTATGTCCTATTTTCCTTTTGTTTCGTATGGGAAGTGCCGGATCCAGACCTTGAGATGGGGGGGGGGGGGGTGGTTGTGGTCATCAGACCCTTAGATAAGAGGGGGGGCGGTCTCCCAAAAAGTTTTTTTCGACCCTTCGCGCCTCAGTTTGGTCCAAAAATATGGGAAGGGCGGAGGTTGGGAGTTGGGGGGTGGTCGGGCCCCCGGGTCCCTCCCCTGGATCCACCACTGCCGGGGATAATGTTTATAGTATCCGAAGAAAATCCCCTGCACTTTCCTCTTAGCATATCCACATCAGAAGGGATTGGTTACGATTCAGAAGTGGTAAAATGACTGGCCTATTGTTGATAACCTAAACTGTTATCGTACTGAGGTCACAACGGTGTAGCATAATGCCGCTATTAATTGAAACCACCAAGGCTTAACATTTCACTTATATTGTAATTTTGTTAAGGCCACAACGTTGTACCCATCAAAGCGGAAGTTAACGGATAAAGATGGAGAATTCTACTTCAGGTAATAATAATAAGAAGAATACGAATAAATATGATAATATAATATGTATATTGCGCATATACAATGGAATGCGCATTACAAACGGTGAAATAAAAATAAGTCGATTAAAAGCTATCTTAAAAAAGTACGTTTTGAGGGCTGTCTTAAAAGATGTAAGGCTCTGAATTTTTCTTATCTACGCCGGAAGACTGTTTCACAGTTTGGGAGCTGCCGACTCAAAGGCTCGGTCGCCAAGTCAGTTGGTAGACACAGTGCGTTGGCCGGTACCAACAAAGTCGCATTCTTGGACCTAAGGGTGCTTTCCATTTGTCAGAACTGACCGGCCAGACCATTCCCGTCGTAATGACAATTTCACTTTTAATCAAAAATATCCAGCTAGATATAGTTTGCACGAAGGAGATGGTTTTTCAGCCAAAACTCTTGGAAAAAGCTTATTGCTTTGTCAAAATGACTGGTCCGGCCATGGTCCAGCCGGTCGGTTCTGACTTTTGGAAAGCGCCCTAAGATTATTTATATCTTGACTGGGCAGCGACCGCAATAATATCAACTGAAGTATGGTTGATTGAGTAGTTTTCAAAGGAAGCAGTGCAATTTTTTTTCGTGAATTCTCTTATAACCATATATTGTAAACTGCACTCACTAGGGACCTCAAAGTACCAGATATGTCAGGTGGCTATTGTATGGTAGTGCAGTTTGGATCTGCAGGAGCAGCCACACTCTCTAGTAAACCGGTGAGAGCATTGTTTGTTTTACGTGGAGTCTTCATTACTAGTTACTTCTTGCACAAACCCTTATTCTATTAGTAATAACATTACTTTGAAGAGAACTTGAATTTTTATTTGTAAATTTCTATTTGTTGTCTGCAACGTTAGGAAGAGCTACCTTCAGCGAAACACACCGAATACCACCTCGTGGTCTTTTTGTTGTCTGCAACGTAAGGAAGAGCTAACTTGAGCACAACACACCAAATACCAATCTGGCATCAGCTTACGACAGTCGTTTCCGATTAGTACAGTAGCTCTTCCAGACCTCTATTTTGATTGGCCCTAATAATCAGTAGCTTCTCTTGTTTTAGAGCTAGGGGTATTGTTTGTGTTGAATCATCTGTTGTTTCGTTCTGCAATCACAGACCATGTCTGAAAAGCTACTGACCTTCTTCCCTTCCATTGCACCTTAAACCTGTTCACTTACGAAGAAGCACTTCCGATTAGCGGCATATTTTACAGAAGATTCATTTCATTTCTGTACAAGTTAATCAGTTTTATTACCTGTAAAAGAATATGTGGAGGAGAGTTGTGTTTAGAAATGCATACTACCCAGCGTTCGAAGAGTTCGTTGGCCTCGTCAGCTAAATACCTTCCCGATTCTTAATGATAGTGAGAGCCAACTATGTTCGTTAACATAGAGTTTCACTTACTCCCTCTTGCAGATCACATTCACAGCAAAGGCTGGTCTCCCTGTGAAGCTTGAACCGGAGACGATGCCTGCGACTCCTACTGTTTCCAACACTCAAAGGACCAACAGCCGAACCCTGGTGAAGACACTCAAGTTACAACTTAAGGTACTAATATTTACTGTTTTTGGCTGTGTTCTCTCCTCATTGTAATGCAAAAATGGTCCCACATCTTCTGTTACCAGTTACCAGTTCTTTGCGACGTCGTGCGTATAATTGTAGGCCAGCGTTGGTGAGCATTAACTCTGTAGAGAAACTGGTTTGTGTAAACTTTGGGAAAAGAGTTGCAAAGTTGGTTGCCTGCAAAGATTTCGTCCGTAGTTTACTAGTCATGATTTTATCAGCACTGCTACTTTGAAGATGAGTAGCAAATCGCTGAAAATGAGCAAAAGAAAAGAAAAAAATGAACAACAAAAGGATGAGTCCATTGACGGCGTCAGTGAAGCGTATCACGAAGGCGATGACGATTATGTCACCAAGAAGGACGTTTACAAAGTGATGAAAGTGCAAGAGTCGATGTCTCGTAATTTGTTTGAATCCATGTTGACCAGTGTTAACAATAGAAGTGATGGTGTGATCAAAGACCTGACAGAATTGAAATCAAGTATTCGTATCACCACAATCTTCTGTCTAGTAGCTTTCGCAACCTCTTTTTAAGTAATAGTCAGGTTCACCATTATGAAACTCAACTAGCCTTTCAGCATAGACCTCATTTCTGTAGAACTAATATCAAGCAGTTCAGTATCCTTTATCGAGGACCAACAATCTGGAATTCGTTGCCAATTTCACTAACCAGCTCCTCTTCCATATTTCCATATAAGTTTTTTGTTTGTTTGTTTGTTTGTTTGTTTGTTTATGTTTTGGATTTAACATAACGAACGTAGGGCACTTTTCTCTTTTCTGATCTGAAACCAACTAATGTTGCAGCTCTCGTTAGTTGCTGATCTCTAAACAACGTTAAAAAACCCTCAGCATGCATAATTAAAGGTCCATTTCAATATTCAAGATTGCTTGATACACATTTGTTGAAGAACAGCTCAAACATTTGTTGATCAGCAAAGTGGCCTTAGGCAGCCTTGAGACAAGATTGCTCACTCTGCTGTTTGTTTTAGGACAAATTTGATAACCTGACTGGTGAGAATCTGAAAGGAAAGGTGGTTGTCAAAGTAACAACACCATCAGAAGGCATTGACGAGATCCCTGCTCTGACTGGAAATGTGTACTCCTTGGAGGTACCCCTGGTCAAGGGTGTGGCCACTGTACAGAACCTCCTTATTCAAGAGAACACTGCAGGCAAAGACGGACAGGAATACCTGCTGAACTTTCACACTCAGATTCCACCTAATTCTTCGCCTCATCCTATTCCCGTGTTTACATTGGCATTCTTGTTTTACAATGGCAAGTACCCTTCGGTTTCATGTAGTGCTGACTTTCTTCTTCATGATTAAGGGCCTGTTTACATTGAGGCGGGGGACCCCAGGTAGGTGAGGTAACCTGCTTAGGTGGGGTAACCCGCCTGTCCATATAATCTCTCATTTTAATTTGATCACGTTTACATGATAAGTGGGGTGACCCGCCGCATGTTACCTCACCTATCTGGGATCTCCTACCTCCATGTAAACAGGCCTTAACTTAAAGAATATCCGATAATGTGCTTGTTCGTTGTGTGACTTTTTTTGTTTTAAAATAGCAAATACACTGCGGTTTTCTGTGGTGCTAATTTTCCCATCCCTTATAAATATTAACATAAAATAACAAGTGCCCGTTCTTTCTGCGCAGGCTTGTCACTAAGATTTCAAGTTACCGGGTAAATACAACAAGTAGGCGGGAAATCAAACAGCTAGGAATTTCGTTTGGTTCTATTTTTCTTCTCTTTTCCAATGAACGTAGCTGCGGGCCACATTCATAGCAGCTGGGGGAAATCCCCGGCCGCTGGCTCTTAGTGGCAGCCCAGCTGCGACCTGGTTTTGTTTACAGTGGCAGGTACACTTCGGTTTCCTGTAAAAAAAGAAAAAACTATTAAATTCCTATTTCCCTCTTCTTGATTAACTTTAAAAAAACTTCTTTTTGTTTGTTCAACCTTTTGTTTTAGAATGGCAAGTACACTTCGGTTCTTATAAAGAAGTGTCTAATTTCCACTCATTGATCAACGTATCTGCTTATTCGTCGTTTGACCTCTCTAAATCACTTCCTTTTACTTGCTTTCCACCTTGTTAGGTATTTTGTTAACTAACACAACATATTTCATAAACAGTACTATACTTTTTTGCTTTTAGATGTGAGGAAACAGCAACAGGTGGCTCAGCTGACAAAAGAAAGAGATCACTTATTTGAGACGATACGCACCTACCAGCTTCTTTTCGAAACTACGCGACAACTCATTAACGAGATGCAAGGTTGGTGGCTTATTTTTGGTTCTTTGTAGTCGACCACATTAACATTCGCCCACAGAGGGAGTGAGACGCAATAATTTTGTCTTATCCTTAAAGTCTCGAGAGTAACTAACATCAATTTTCTCCTAACAATATCCATGCACAATCAAAAGAAAAGGTTATGAGAAATAATAAAATGATCATCAAAATAAAAATGCTTTGATTTTTATCAAATTATCTCAACTAATTCTGTAAGGAAATATATGGAGATCTGTAGAGAGAATTCTTATGTGGATATTGGGACTTAAAAGATTACTCATTAAGTCAATGTTCCTCCATAAAAAGATTCAAAAGCTGACGCATTAAGTGCTAGCCCGTCATAAGAGCGAATTGAAACTTGATAACACCAGCTTTTTTTAAAGATTTGAACAACCAATTTTATAATTGAACCATAACCTTTATTTTTGTACTTTACAGTGTCAGTGCATGAAGCTTCTTTACAAGAACAGAAGCTGAGAGGAGAACTCAGAAAACAAAACATCCCTGCAAGCAGCTTAGCATCGGTAAGGAGTAATCCTGGTACAGGATCGAGCCACCCTAAGGGAGTAGTTAGAGTACCAAGCTCAAGTCAAGAGGTCGCTGGTTTCGGTTTAACCAGAGGTCCCCTCTTTTCCACAGAGGCCCAGCGGAGAGTAGAACACAGGGGAGAAAACGTACGTGGTGTATGCTGGGAAGGGGAAGAGAGGAAGCGAGGTTTCCGCCATTTTTCTTTCCTTCGTTCACACGACAGCACTTTCGAGTTATAAAAGAAGTTATGTTCTTGTCGTCGGAGCTTCTGTTAGGGAAATATGAGGTGCATATGTAGCCACACGGCACTGGCTGGTTTTGATTAAAGTTGGATCTGAGTTCAACTCCTTGGCCATGCCTGTTGGTGCCTCTGAAGCTTTTACGTTTACTTTCGTTTTCTTATTTAGACGAAGTGCTAGAAAGTTGTGGATGATGCCTCATTTTGTTACCGTGCATACGTCACACGTTTTGCATATTACCGGAAGGTCTCATTTTGTAAAAATCAATTCGCACCATAGATTAGTATTGTTAAATATCCGTTTCATTTGAATGGTCACATCATAGCTCTGGGAGAAAAGGTTAATCTACTAGAGAGCTTTAGATTTGAGGAGGAGAACGAGTATGAGTATGAGATTTAACATAAAGTTTCAAAATCTAAGCCCTCTACTGCTTGTTTGTTCTTAGCCATCAGCTGTGACTACATTGATAGATGAAATGTCAAAGAAGAGAGATCAGATCGCTATTACTCCTCGCCGACAGTGTCTACTTCACCCTGGACCCCGTGGAGACTCTGGTATTCTGGGAAAGGTTTGTTCAGTTTACTTTTCGATGAGTTCACACTATGCTTTAGTCTGACAATTTTTTTCCCTTTTTCTAAAGCCATAGCAAAGAGTGATTTATAATAACCGTTATGCATGTTTACGTTAGACGAGTATATTTTATCACCCAGCCTCGTTTTGAAGTTGAAAAGTTGCCAAGTTGTGCATAAATGAATTCCCAGGGCAGAAAAGAATATTCACGCCCAAAGGGTGCAAATGCAAACAGTTTTGTTTACAAACGAGGTTTGGTGAAATTTGCTCGACTGACGTAATTATGCAACTTCAAATCTTAGTGACAGCCCTGATCTCGGTAATGAAGACTCTTGGCTCTACCTCGTCGATATACTTTTGTTGCGTGTTAGCGCTAACGCTGTTCTCTGTTCCCCCTGCAGGTAGCTCATTTAGCTCAAGTGGTAGATGACGACGTTGCGCGAGTACTGTCGTGGCACATGGCATCCGATATGGACTGTGTCGTTACTCTCACGACAGAAAAGGTTCGTCCTTAGACTTTCAAAAAAGTCCTTTTTCCGATTTAATATGGCGCGGGACGAAGGTCGACCTTTTCGCGACTTCGTCGTACGCTTGGTCGCTTAAGAGACACTCGTGCTGTCGACTTCTAGCAAGTCTAGTTCGTTCCCTAAACCTCGTGTTTTGCCTGCTGTGCTTTTCGCTCATCATAAATTCTCTCCCCTTTTGGATAGCTAGCATGTACGTAAGTTATGCTGTTCCGCTCTATCCTATTCTACTAGACCTGTCGTTTTGTGCTCTGTAGGGTGTATTTTTTATTGCTGACAAGCGTTTGCGAGGTAGCAATACTATTGTTTGTGTAGCGAAAAAATTCAATTTTGTAGTATTCTTTGTGTAGCGGCAAATTCAATTTGTGTCGAATGTAAGATCACTCGCAAACACACTTGGTCATGACTATCTTAGAGGTCTTCTTATATGACGTAGTATATCCGCACAGCGCTCGATTGAATGTTCAAGTTCCTGACAAACGGACAATCTTGCCTGTTTAAACTGTCGAATTCTTTTTCTTTTCCTCCGGTATTAATAAAATCAATCGAGTTAAAGCCTTCCGTGTTACCTCAGGAATGAACCGTAACTTAAGTATTTGCCTTACTGGTCGAAAGCACACTGATTTCATGAGCGACTGTTTTACATCAACGGGCAAAGTCAACGACTAATATTTTGGCACAAAACTGTAAATTCCTCTGCTGCTTATTTCCTGGTAATAATTATTACTGTCTCACTTCCATGACCTCCACACAAGTCCTTTTGTAGCTCTCTAAAATAACCAGTAACATTTATCTAGTTTTTTGTCCCTTTTTGAATAACACGGGTGACTGTTTATTTTCAGGCAAAACAAGTGTATCGCGACTCTAATGGCCAGCAACAAGTGCTACCCTTGGATTCTATCTTCAGACGTAGTTTACCAGAATGGAATAGGTACAGACCAAATTAAACCCAGTTATCATAGAAGCTGTGTCTCTCAGGAGTTTTCAAACCCAAACCTGCTTAACAATTTTACACCATAAATCCTCTATTAAGACCCCCCCCCCCCTCTCTCAAATAAGCCCCCTCTCACTAATAGGCCTCTCCTTTTCAGAGAAAGAAAGTTAATAAGCCCCCTTCTCTTTAAGCCTCCATCCCCTCCCCTCCGCTTATTATTCTTCATTATTTTAATGATAGACTGTATTAATCAGTCAGGACAGTAAAACATCGTGTGGACTGATCCAGGACGGTTTATTTACCAACTAGAAGTTCGGAATTGTTATCGATTTTCGGCTGCATGACTCCAACGTCTTGTACTGGAACTTTTCCTCTTTGTATTCTAGTTCTTTATGGTGAACTGATACCATCGTTTCTTCTTAATTAGATAACCCTCCCTCTCTCTAACCCCTCCCCCACCTCAAATGGGCTTGAAATAAATAAGCCCCCCAAGGGGCTTTAATTGAAGATTTACGGTAAGTTGGTTTTTTTAACCCAAAGAAAATTCAGGGAGTGCTCAAGTAGTGCTGATCAAGTCTATAAAATTTCCTGCCCGGTTTTATGAGTTACTCTACTACATTAAAATGTACTATACTATTATCTGCAGGTTCAACCTGGCTTACACTCTCATTCATTCGCGTAGTCAGTTGTGATGTCATATAATGGTGATCTATCTTTTGAATCTGTAGGCGAATTCATATAGAACCCTCTATTTCGGTAGGACCCTATGCGTGATTTTTCTTTCCTGAATTTGTGAAAATTAGGCTATTAACCCCCAGTGCATTAGAAAAAGTTAGCAATGCTTGCAGACATGTCAGCAGTGGCCTGTGAATATGCTAGTGAGCACGCTCAAGAATTTTCCAGTGGCCTCAGAGTTTTAAGCCTTTAGCGTAGCTTAGCAATGAGTAGCCATTAATAGTGACTGTTAATTTTAGAGCTCTTCCACATATACGAGGTCAGGGCAGTTACAATCCGTCTGGTAACCCTGTGTACGCAAGAGATATGTTGATGTTTCCAACAGAGGCGGAAAATTTAGATGATTCTAGCTTTTCTCTTGCGCTATATGAACTACAGAATGGTCCTGTTCACTTTGATCCCGATAGATTTTCTAGCTTACGTTACAATCCAATTTTTTCAAACTCAAACGCTTCTTTGACACTGTCTGGCAGTCTTGATCCTGACATTAATTTTCATGCAGTTGAGACACCCTGCGACTATTTTATTGAAAATCAATTTAACGAAATGCTCAGACGCGAAAATTATTCTGGTGCCGATTTCTCTTTCCTACATCTTAATATTCGTAGTCTTCCTCATAATTTAGTAAAGCTGACTGACTATCTATCATGCTTAAACATAAAATTTTCTGTAATCGGAATTTCTGAGACCTGGCTAAACGATTCTGCTCATTCGGTCGATATTAATGGTTTCAAATTTCTTCACAAGTATAGGCAAAATAGAACTGGAGGTGGGGTAGGGCTTTATATTTCAAACGTTCTAGAGTTCAAACTTCGAGAAGATTTGTCCCTCCATAATGTTGATACTGTAGAATCACTGTTCATTGAATTAATAAGACCTCGAGAAAAAAATATAATTGTTGGTATTGTTTACAGACCGCCAAATCATAGACTCGACGATTTCTTGTCTACAAACAATGAGTTGTTAGGTAATATCTCTAGAGAAAACAAAATATGCTTCCTAATGGGGGACTTTAATATTAATTTAATTAACTACCAAAATCATCACCTCACAGGCCAGTTCCTAGATGGAATGTACTCTAATATGTTTTTTCCTTTGATTACGCGTCCCTCGAGAATTACTCCACATACTGCTACGTTAATAGATAATATTTTTGCGAACAACTTTTTTGAACGTTCGAGAAGCGGCTTATTATTTACTGACATTTCAGATCATCTACCCGTCTTCTCAATTCATTCAGATAACGTTAACACGTCGGTAAATCGATGTCGACAAGACCCCTTCTTTATTAGAGATAAGAATCCGAATAATATTCCTACTTTTGTTGAAAAACTAGAAGTTGTTGATTGGTCTTCGATTAAAACTTGTGATGAGCCAGATATTGCGTACAAACGCTTTCATGAAATGTATACAAAGATTTATAACGATTGCTTCCCTCTCAAGAAGGCGACTAGAAAGCAGAGGCGCTTTAAAAAACCGTGGTTAACGAAAGCTCTTCTTAAATCAATTAAAACTAAGAATAAACTTTACAAAAAATATCTTCAAGTTCCAACAGTCGACAATTGTTCACTCTACAAAAGATACAAGAACAAATTGAATCACACCTTGCGTTTGGCTAAGCGTCGGTATTATGAAAAGAAATTGGAAGATGCTAAATCAAATACACATGCGACCTGGAAAATTTTAAACGAAGTCTTAAATAGAAAAAAGTCGAGGTCTCAATTAAATACAATATTTAAGTCAGACGGTCAGGAGATTTCTGATCCAGTGGAAGTAGCAAATAGGTTTTGCAGCTACTTCTCTAGTATCGGCCCAACCTCGCAAAGAAGATACAGCCTCCTCCTTGTTCACATAAAGATTTTCTATCTGGATCATTTCGAGAATCAATCTTTTTTAGCCCAACAACAGAGGATGAAATTATTACCATTGCTCAATCCTTTGCTTCCGGGAAAGCGGCTGGATATGATAATATTCCAATGTCTATAATTAAGGAATCCATTCAAATCATTTCGGGACCTCTGGCTCACATTATGAATTTATCGATCGCTCATGGCGTTGTACCAGATCAAATGAAAATAGCTCGTGTGGTACCACTGTTTAAAGCTGATGACCAGTCACTATTCACCAACTATAGGCCTGTCTCGGTTCTACCAAGCTTTTCAAAATTTCTAGAGAGAATCATCTATAATCGTTTGCATGATTATTTAACTAATTTACATATTCTCTGTGATAATCAGTTCGGCTTCAGGAAAAACCACTCTACGACACTTGCCTTGATTGATTTGCATGAAAAAATTTCATCTGCTATTGATCGTGGTGAATTAGCGGTTGGTGTCTTTTTAGATCTCTCGAAAGCTTTCGATACAGTCAATCATTCCATCTTATTTGATAAACTTGAACACTATGGTATACGTGGCTTGGCTCTGAAATGCATTAAGAGCTATTTTTCCAACAGACTTCAATTTGTAGAATACAATGGTTATGTTTCGTATCGTGCTAATATCATGTGTGGCGTTCCCCAGGGTTCAATACTAGGGCCTTTGTTTTTTCTACTCTACATCAACGATATAATCAACACGTCAACAATATTACAACTGATATTATTTGCCGATGATACAAACGTATTTGTGTCTCACAAGGATAAAGACTGCCTTACTAATATACTGAACGCTGAACTAAATAAGTTGTCAATATGGTTTAGAGCTGACAGGCTTTCATTGAACTTGAAAAAAACCAAATTCATTGCATTTAAACCATCCCAAAAGCGTACAAATCAAACTATTCAACTTTTAATTGATAGTCAAAAAATTGATCAAGTTAAAGAAACAGTTTTCCTGGGAGTAATCATGGATGAAAATTTAAATTGGAAATCTGAAATCTCACATGTCGCCAATAAAGTTTCTAAATGCACAGGAATTATTCGCAAATCCAGTTTCTATTTATCCACGAAAACCTTACGAACACAATATTTTTCTCTAGTCTATCCATACCTTTTTTACTGCAACTTAGTTTGGGCCTCTACTTACAGAACTAACCTTATTCGTCTTGAGATTTTACAGAAACGAGTGATCAGAACTATAGCTAAAACCACTTTCGATGCACATACTGATCCAATCTTTCAAAATCTTGGTATCTTAAAATTTCATGATATATACTTAATACAACTAGGCTTATTCATGTACTCCTATCAAAACCATACTCTACCTTTAAAATTTCATTGTAAATTTACCTTACAAAGTCAAATTCATTCGTATAATACAAGAAACTCGTGTAAATTTCGTCTGCCTCTCTGTCGTACTCGAACCAAGCAATTTTCCGTTTTTTATCAAGGACCTAAATTTTACAACACCTTAAACACCAACATCATCAACGCTTCCTCACCTTTCTCCTTTAAAAGAGCACTTAAGGCATTTATTTGTAATAATTATTAGTATACTTCAACAAAAATTTTGGGAAAAAGCCTTTTAATATTCAACATTTGTACATGTAAACTTCCGTAATATTGATTAGTTTAATTTTTCACCTGATATCATATTGTACCCGTCGCCGTAATTTTTATGCCATCTTCGAAAAATTGTAATTGAGGAGGCCTAATTAACATAAGCTCTATAGTTTCTCTTAGGCCTCCTCGCCATCTCTTCCTACATTTTTTTTTTCTTTTGGCATCTTTAAGTAATTATTGTAATTGTGTGGCAAATAATAAAATACCTAAATACCTAAGCTAGGTAATACGAATGTGTATGCAAGAGTACTTATTGTAGGGCCTGTGCGACAATAGACCATTAGGTAATCATTGGCCTGCTCTATGTTCTCTAGGTTAAAAACAACTGTTGGGCCAACGCTCGAGAGGCGCCGGCGGAATCTCATGCGCGAGTGGCAAGCAGATTGGCTCATTCGATAAGTTCTTGAATGGAGAACTTCTCTAAGGCCAAGGTAATTTGCTTGAAAGAAAGCAGTGCTGAGGGACGTTGAATAGAAATGAATTTTCTGTTTAGGAAGGTGAACGTTTCGCTTACCCGTTGTCAAAGAGATATCCATTGGTGGAGCTCCGTGATTAGTTGCAACAAGCTAGCGTAAACGGCAAGAATCAGTTCCATGCTCCCCCTTCCCCCAAATTAGCCGGACGACAGTTTCTCCAAACAGGCAGCTAAACATTGGCTAGTGTAGGGTACAAATACGTTAATCCCAGGAAACAGTCCCCCTTAATGCACAACATCCACTTCCCGCTTGTTGACATTTCCAGTGATTCCACGCTCAGAGGTAGAAATAACTTTGTCAAGATACATTGTTATGGGTTTAGGAACTACCACTCTTATGCTCCGTGAACATCTACCAATTCTTGTTGGGTATCAGAGGTCTTTTTATTTTCCTCGCGTGCGGCGGGGTGCTTCGATGTCCGTAACAGACCGAAGCCGCGAGTCACTTTCACCAGAAATTACACTAGAAACGTCTTTGCTGTCCGGGGTATACAAAGTTCTTCGTGACTGTCAAAAATTTTCCTCAAACTCAATAACAAATAAATGTATCGAGAAAACAGACAAATTCTATACCATGAATTGCGACACCTAAATCAAACACTCGAAAGAGTTTTTCATTTGAAATCCAAATAACCTTGACGTCACTATGCCTCATTTTTTCAACTCACCTCTCGTTTTCTGCCCTAGGG
>CALNXK010000625.1:10000-90000 GCA_942486035.1 Porites lobata | reverse complement strand
AAATTGCGACAGCTTTTTTATTACAAAGTGCGACACGGTTTATTACAAATTGCGACAGGTATTACAAAGTGCAATGGATTTATTACAAATTGCGACAGGTATTACAAAGTGCGATGATTATTACAAATTGCGACAGTACACACGTGTCTTCTGGGGGGCAAGAGTCCAAGTGTCAAGTTGATGTCTCGCAGAGAAAATAAGAATTGGACAAAACCAACCTCTAAAACATGGACAGAACCATGCAAGAATTACGGCATATCGGATCTATAAAAGATCTACGGCCCCAGCATAATATTATATTCACTCTGTGATTGAGGGGGTTGATTAAAGGATAAAGTTGTAATATGGAAATGTAGTCTTCTTCTTCCCTGGTGTTCTTGTATATATAATATTTTCGCATATTTTACACTACACGGTACGCGGAACACTGATCCGCTACAATCACTCCCCGAATATACTCAGTCGTAGGACTCCCTAGAAAAAGGGAACACTCTGCAAAACACGCGCAATTTTCCTGCATAACGTCCCATTTTTAATCGAATGTATGCCAACTTCGACCATCTAATTATAAACTTATATTATTGGACTCAATCAAAGTTTACCCAAATTGTTTTGTGAGAGTTCGATTGTGTTCGATTACCGAACTGAATCGAACCTTATCGTTCGATTAAGTTCGATCAAGTTCGATTTAAAAAACGTTCGATTTGGTTCGAGTGGTTACGCCGGGAAAATTTACAGTAAAAAGTAGAAGCATAATTTCTGCATTTTTTGCTACTAGGGAATGAGCATACAGTCGACTCCCGGTAACTCGAACCCTCTATAACCCGCCTGGGGGAGGTACTTGGGTTAATTTTTGCTGGGTATCTGCCGCTGGCATCTCAGAGCCCCTACCCCATTATAGTCTATTCTGCGGCCAATTATAGACCCCATCTTAGTCGCTTTTGGGCAAATATGTAATTTTCCCCATCCTAACTTAGTCACTTTCTATTTTTATGAATTGACCCACCCATTTTGTCGATTGAATGAAAAACACTTTACTTTTCATCTGCAGTACAAACATTCTGGTACTTTTGCTAACCGGAAATATGAAGAACGGTCTTACCCCAGAAATCCGAAAATGTGCGACCCCATTATAGTCAATCCAGTCGTGAAAATGCAACCCCATCCAGCGGCACATCCCCATTGGCCTCTTAAAGGAAGTAGCCCCCCCCGGAATAACTCGAACCTCCCGCTAACTCGAAGCAATTTTGAATTCCCTTCAGATCATTTTCAATATAATTTTACCCTCGATAACTCGAACTTTTTCCTATTTCCCGTGAGGGTTCGAATTATCGGGAGTCGACTGTAATTTACAAAAACTAGCACACTGGCAAAGTTTTAGAAACGTACGAGCACTGCTAGAAGCATATTATGCCACTTTTGCGAGCAAAATATATCAAAGCCCAGCATACCCCCACCAAGAATTCCCAGGAGTAGCCCACCGGGGATCTCAGTATACCAGCATGCCTGGAAGAAATACAGTGAAACCTCTATTAAGCGGACACCCTCGGGACCTTCCCTAAATAGAGGTTGTAAAAATATATAATTGCGCAATGTTTGTTAACGATTAACACTCAACGGTTACTCTGTGCTGGGATAAAGTTCCATGTTGTGAAGGATGCTAAGGAAGCATTGCTGCGCAAGGCTTTTAGGTAAACGTTGATCGCGGATGACTATCATACGGCCGGATATCTGAGCTGTCTAATCTACAGTTTATTAACAGCTAAATGTATTGATTTATCATCATTGATCGACTACTTAGTCGCACTTGGGAAATTTCTGGAAGAATTTGTTTACCTTGCGGTAAAAATCTGTCATCGGGACACATTGCTAAGTGCGACCCCAAGTTTTCAAGTTGGAAAAAACTTTGAAAATCGCGAAAAACATCAAAGACGCCGTATTGCTTGGATGGGGCAGGCAGATTTTGGAAAACTTGAGCTAAACAATAGGAATCACGGCGGTAAGTGTCAGCACTTGTCAGCGAAACGTGACCAATTTGAAACACGATCAATTTGAATCAATCGTTGAAATTTTCTGACCTTCGCGTTTTCGTTGTGGACGGACGAGGCTACCACTACTTTTCGCCATTTTAACGTTTTTGCGAAAACTTTCTACGGGCGAGCAACTCATAAGCTTGTAATCCTTCGCTATTTCCACGTTTTTACGGGAACTCTCTACAGGCGAGCCAATTATAGTCTACCCAGGCACCGTCACAGGTTTGTTATTCTCCGAGCTAAATGCAGTCTTTGCAGCCAAGCACTTTATTTTCTTTATTTCTCCCATCCTCCTGAAACTGGGAAAGGAGGAAAACGATCCTACGCCAAATGATCGGACTACGAAGAGATAATGTTCTCTGGTATCTGGCCTACTTTAGTTCTCAATGTGTCAAAACAAGCTAAAACAACGACAATTAACTCCCACTAGTAAATACTAGTGCGACCCTCCTCGATTTGACTAAAAGTTTTCTTTTCCGGTTGCGGTTTCGAATTTTCGTGGTTTTTTAGCCGGCAAAGATGAAAACTTTTCCCAAGTGTGACCTATGCCATATATTTCAAGGACGTAATCCAATCATTGTCAATTTAGACTAGCTCAAACTGGGTTCGTAGACAGGCATGCACGGCCACCGCGACTTGAAAAAGTACAGTTACTGTCATGTACTGTATAGCATCTTGAGATCTGGCATAGTATTAGCTAATCTTATGGTCAATTGTATTGTTTTCGTATTTGACGTTGACTCATGATGGGTCGGTTACGAGTTTCTGCTTACTACATATTAATGTGGCCCGCATTAGGAGGTTAGGGCAGGATTCTGTACAATTTTTGGACTGCTGGGCATTTAGTCTAATTACGGTTCCTTCCTGCATGATGAGTGCCTGAGACATAAAGCGAAACTGAGTAATAAAATATTTGTACAAACATTGTAAATCTCGTCCCATATAATACTTGTGGCTTGTAATACTTTTTTGCCAGCAAAACAATAAAATAAAGCAAAAACATTACAAACGTACCTGCTATTTCTTGCCTGATAAAACTCGTGCTTAATGAGAGAAGAGACGAACGGAAATACGTCTGCGTTTGCAGGCTAAGGTCGCTAAAGTGATCTTTGTTATTGCATAACAGGCAAGAGCTCCGATTTTAATGCGCTCCCGAGGAGGCCTAATCTCCACAGCAACCACCGCAGATCGGTTTCCAATAACAGGCAGGCGTTGCTTTTGTAATTAGTTTTAAGCATTCCTCCAGACACCTTTGGAGAGCGCCGGACACATTGCCTGTCAAGGAACTTTGTACATCTGATTAAACGAAACAGACATCTCAAGGAAACGCGAAATTTGATCAGACTATTTGGGTATTATAAATTCATTTCACGGTCGATTGAAAATTTGGAAGTCGATCTTCGCGGCTGGCTTCGCAATTGATAACTACAGTTTTCTCGCCGAATTTGGATTCAAATAGGCTTGATACGCTTTCAAGGGTTTTTCAAGTGCTTTCTTTTAAGAAAATAGTGCTCCGATGGCTTATTTAACTTCTTTCAAGAGTAGTATGCCATGTCAACATTGGTGACCTTCGAAGCGAAAACCAAAACGGGGTCTTTCTGCAGGTACCGGAAAGCTTTGTATTTTTGGTCACTTGGGATTAGTCTTTATTTGGAGTTGTTTTGTTTCCTGTCTTTTATTACTATTGTATTACGTAATCTGTGCTCCGGTACTCACAGAAGGAACCCGAAAAGGGCGAGTCGGCGTATCAAGTTTTTACTGAGGAGCCACAAGTAGAAATACACTCTCTGCTGGCACATCTTTCTCCGGTTTGGAAGGAACTCTGCGTGGAAAAGACCCTGACCAAAGAAATTTTTAGATCTTCTCTATTTGAACGTTTGAGAAAGGCCGTCAACAATGCACATTTTATAGTCGCCAGTGTAAACGAAAGCAAGAGCTCGAGCTCTACTTCACATCTCCTTGAGGAACAGCAAGACCGATTATCTGATTGAATGGACGACCTTTTTGATCAAACGGCGAAGGATTCACGTCTTTTTTTTTCTGGCTTAAGACGATGTAAGTGTCGATGTGCCTCCAGTGACAAATTACTCTCCAAAAAGCCCGCCAAGCTCTGTCGAAATCCCGCCAAAATCTTATTCGCTGGCAGGAGCCAACACGCTGGATTACTCCAGATTTTCTTCCACTTCAACATCTTCGTGTTCGCTTGGGCGATCTGTATAATCAACGTCACAGATACAGTATGGTTTCTATATCGGTTATTTTAGTCTCCTTGAAATGTCAATCATCATCCAAAAATTATTATTACAGGTTATCTTTGTATTGTTACTTGTTTTTTACTTAATAGGCCAAATTATAGGGCTACCCTCTCCCCCAGAACTTACAGGCAGCGCGCCCAAGATTCTGAGGTGAAGGTAGTCTCTCTTTTAAAATGTCGGTTATAATCCAAATTATTTTTGTAGGTTATTTTTGTAGTGTCATTTGTTTTTGAAATAGGCCAAATTATGGGGCTCTCCTCTCCCTCAGAGCTTACAGGCGGCGCGCCCAAGTTTCTGAGGTGATGGTGGTCTCTCTTTTGAAATTATAATTGTAGGTTATTTTTGTAGTGTCATTTGTTTTTTGAAATAGGCCAAATTAATTATGGGGCTACCCTCTCCCTCAGAGCTTACAGGTGGCACGCCCAAGTTTCTGAGGTGATGGTAGTCTCTCTTTTGAAATGTCGGTCATTATCCACATTATTATTGTAGGTCATCTTTGTATTGTCATTTGTTTTGAAATAGGCCAAATTATGAGGCTACCCTCTCCCTCAGAGCTTACAGGCGGCGTGCCCAAGATTCTGAGGTGATGGTAGTCTCTCTTTTGAAATGTCGGTCATTATCCAAATTATTATTGTAGGTCATCTTTGTATTGTCATTTGTTTTGAAATAGGCCAAATTATGGGGCTACCCTCTCCCTCAGAGCTTACAGGCGGCGCGGCCAAGATTCTGAGGTGATGGTAGTCTCTTTTTTGAAATGTCGGTCATTATCCAAATTATTATTGTAGGTCATCTTTGTATTGTCATTTGTTTTGAAATAGGCCAAATTATGGGGCTACCCTCTCCCTCAGAGCTTACAGGCGGCGTGCCCAAGATTCTGAGGTGATGGTAGTCTCTTTTTTGAAATTATAATTGTAGGTTATTTTTGTAGTTTCATTTGTTTTTGAAATAGGCCGAATTAACTATGGGGCTACCCTCTCCCTCAGAGCTTACAGGCGGCGCGCCCAAGATTCTGAGGTGATGGTAGTCTCTCTTTTAAAATGTCGGTCATTTATCCAAATTATTATTGTAGGTTATTTTTGTGTTGTCATTTGTTTTTGAAATAGGCCAAATTAATTATGGGGCTACCTTCTCCCTCAGAGCTTACAGGTGGCGCGCCCAAGTTTCTGAGGTGAAGGTAGTCTCTCTTTTAAAATGTCGGTCATTTATCCAAATTATTATTGTAGGTCATCTTTGTACTGTCATTCGTTTTGAAATAGGCCAAATTATGGGGCTACCCTCTCGCTCAGAGCTTACAGGCGGCGCGCCCAAGTTTCTGAGGTGATGGTAGACTCTCTTTGGAAATTATAATTGTAGGTTATTTTTGTAGTGTCATTTGTTTTTGAAATAGGCCAAATAATGGGGCTTCCCTCTCCCTCAGAGCTTACAGGCGGCGCGCCCAAGATTCTGAGGTGAAGGTTGTCTCTCTTTTAAACTGCCAGTCGTCAACCATAGTATTATTGAATTTTCATTTTCCAGAGTTCATAGTGGCAACTTCTTTATAGTTTTACGTGATTTGTGTCAAAGACAATACCAGGTTAACAAATTTATTCTACTTTATGCGTGGTGCGACAATCACCGTGGCTGACTGGCCTCCAAAGTTCCTTTATAATTTGGACGCTTCTCAGGAGTTCCTTCACTGGTTGTAATCCAGAATTGGCGATTCTCAGCAGCTTGAAGCTCTTGCATTGCATCAGTTGGTCCATGGACGGCGACCTTTTCTTGTCCCGAGTACAATATCGATTCTCGATTCTCGATTCTCGACTCTCGATTACCGTATCTTGCTCGTGCAAGGCTTCGGCAACGGGACAAGTACTAAGACCATTGCAGGAAAACTGTTTGGTAGAAGAAGAGTAAAATGGTGGCTTTCGGTGAGTTACCTGTCTGATGCTCGGTATATCACTGCCAAACTGCGCAACAGAATGTGCGAAAAAACCCACCGGTACTTGAGAAAATACGATTTTTAATATCCACCTAAAAACTTGAGCGATGTGATTTAGTAACTTATTCATGGTGTTCAGCTTCCGGTTTATTCAGCTTATTGCCAGTTGTAGGCAAAGTTCACGCGCACATTATCGCACTCTAACTGGGTCGATTGTGAGGAAACTGTTATGTCAGTCATTGACTAAAAAGCACCGCGCGTTAAGTCTTTGTGCGACGGACGTCCCTTAGAAATATAAATTGCCCACACTGATCGCCAATTCTACTTGCAAAGTGTTGCTGATTGAGTTGTGTAATGTATTCTAGAGAGTAAATTTAGTACTAACCTCGCAGAGAAGGATGTAATGAGGCATTTATTTGCGTAGTTAGGCCTGCTATCCATTGGGCAAGCATCCCTTTTATTTTCTTTCGATAGCCTGTCCATGCACTAACCTTTGGGTACAGAAACTAGCTGCCCTTCGCAGTACCAAAACTTGATAGTTTTGGCGTTCAATATTTTTAACGGGTGCTCACAAAACACCGGGACTGCATCGTGCGCCTTTGGCGCTTTGGTACCCTGCGAGCTTTGGTTCATCGCGTTTTGAAAGATGGAAATTTTGATATTCCCGCGTAAAAGAAGACTGATAAAACGTGTCTTTCATTGACTACAGTGAAACGCCCGGAAATGACGGATGTTTTGAAAGAAACGGGAAAACTGATAAAATTAAATATTTGTTTTGATAAGTGAAATTAATGAGAAATAACCATAAACTAGTTTTGTTTTTTTGTTTTTTAAAAGCGGTTTTTCTGGTACCAGATTTGTACAATTACTTTCAATCAAACATCGATCGGGTTTTGTTAATTATGACAGAATGTAATTAAAAAGCATTATGTTGACAGCTACAAGGCACATGCTTGCCTTAAGCTGCTAGTATCCCGCCATGTTTTAAACAAAGGGTTCTGACCAAGCCGGCATTCTAATCCGCCACAAATATGTGAAGCACGCGTCTTTCAAAGTCGCCTAGTACTTAAAATCGGGGCTCTGGCCTGTTATGCTCCTAGCCGCCTTTTTTCCCAGACCTCTCACTGTCGCTTGAACAGTAGGCTTTGCAACCTCACACTGATGTTTTTGGTTAGCCTCAGTTGTAGAACTTTCTATTGCGCATTTTTCATAGCAAAGTGTTAACTGTGAAGACAGGGTTGACCGTTGGTAGTAAAATGGCCAAACATAAGCAGTAAAGAGAGTTATCTATAAAATTAACCCTAAAAAAAAATTGGTTCCTAAGATTTGCCGATCTCTAGTTAAATTAATATCTTTAGACCTGTTATGTGTCTTGCTTCGCCGCTAATGTAGACTTAATGTGGTTACTTGTGGCGACACATTTATTGTGTTACGTTGGGCCAGGCCACTTTAAGTTCATAACGAGGGTCGGGAGTCTCCCTTGTCCTGCCTTTTGAAGGAGGAGTTAAACGCTATCGGTTTCAACTATTATTTCGGTTTGTGCATAGAGCGATGGCCGTAGGAGGAGATCAAAACTAATAGGAAGTTTTAAGACAACAATAAAACTCCATGAAGAATACCGGACCCTTTGGTGGATACGCGAAGTTCACTTTGCGGCAACCGGAATTTCTAATCTAAGTATCAGTCCACGAGTTCCACTCAGTTAACTTTGATTTTTTTTGGCCATAAAAACTGGCGAAGATATTTTTCCAATGTGCAAATCCCTTTTCTCGGCTTGGTTTGATCCGACCGCCAATGAAGATTTTTCATTAGTATTCGGTGAGCATGTTACTTTCGTGGGGAACGAGGGAGAAATTTAACACAAGCAACTTAACTCCCCCCGGCTCCATCCCTCCTTTCCCTCCTACTAAGACTGGCGGCTAAAACCTGCAATCGGTTTTTAATTTTGTCGCAGCATCATTGTAGGCGCTGCCAGCGACTAAGTCGTTGGTACATTGGCTGCATGTCATGCAGAACCAGGCCACCATAGAGGAAGAAGACGCTCCTAACTAAACTAACGACTGAAATATCAAGTTACCGCATAGAACCGACGGACAAGTTTGCCACACATATGTTGAAGGAACCTTGTAACGGATTTAGAAGCAAACAGGCGCCAACACAAATACAAGGTAAAAGTCGTTTTAATTTTAATTCGTTACAAAACGAACATATGTCAGACTGCTGAGCAATGAGAAATTTTACAATTCCTTCTGAACTGCGCCCCAACCTTTCAATTTTTTAACAACAATCCCTGCTCCTTTGCGTAGGGGTTCTCACAAACTGCCCCGCCCTCCATCCACAATGACATTCGTATAGTGCTTTAAAGTGTCTAATCTTGTATAACTAACGAAACCGACCTTTTTGGATCCATATGGAAAATGCAGCCTTGTAGTCTTAATAGCGAACAGTTTGATAGGCCCAGGTTTATAGAGGTGACTCCCGGGCCACCCTTCTCGCCGAGCCAACTTTTCATTAACATGTTAACGGTTCGGCACGTTTTGTTGGAATTGGGAAATGCACAGGGGCACCCAACGATAGTTTCCTCCTAAATACGTGGAAAACACTTTTTGGGCTATCCAGAATAGTTTTATATATCTAGAAATGCACTCTAAGCGGCGCTATAAAATTTGTATCTGTTCGGTCATCCTAGGGGAACGTGAGTCTTTTCGAAATTACAAGCGCTTGAGTATTATTTTTTCCGAAAATTTTAGATGAAATTTGACGTATTACGAAATTGAGACATTTTCTGATTCCTCTCGCCATCACATTTTTGAATCCGAAAATTTTAGGATCCCTTTTTTTCCTACGAAAAATAGCCTAACTTAGGAAGTAAAGTGTGAAAGTCTGAAAACCCGTAGGGAATTTATAAGATAAGCTTCGAAAGTTGCAAATAGCTGTAAATTAAATGAACGGAACGGTCAGTTAGACATTTGTGGCAGTCCTCAAGTAATAGAAAACTATAGGCAATATTTGCTCTTCCGAACATATATTTTACAGAAAACAGTCGTTAGGAAACCCTGAATGTAGGATAATTTGGCTAACCCAGGGTAGCTCGAGAAGGCGAGTAACCCTTCCTTACAAGGAGGGAGGGTTACCCTTGTGCTGGGGTTACCCTAGCAGGCCGGTTTAAGTTAGCTCTGGTTTACAAGCAAATTTCACAGGGAGGGTTACCCTATCACCCGGGTCAACTTTACCAGCTTTGCTGACGTGTTTTGTCATGCGAGACATTCTTTGTAACGTCCAAGATTTGAAATAAACTTGAAGTTCTCTATGGAAAACACGTTAAATTCACGAAAATAGCGAAAATATTATCATCGTATACAGAAAATAACTTTTTACTTTTCAGATGTTTATAATTAAGCTCAGAAATTGGATAATACCGTTCAAATTGGCACGATTAGTAGTCACGCATGACCGCGAAAGTTGACCGGGGTAGGCGAGCTATCCCTAGCTTAGCGTTTACAAGGCAGGTAAGATAACCCTCTTGCTAGGGTAACCCTAGCACTCAGCTAGGGTTACCCTAGCGCTAGGGCAATCCTAACTGTCTTGCAAACACGTCGTGTGAAAAAAGAATATGCGAGTGCTATAGGTTAACTCTCCTGCTTGGGTAACCATAGCACCAGGGTTACCCTCCCTTCTTGTGAACAGGGCCTTAGACACAGTTATCAACAAAACCATGTGACATTTGACAATTCTATGTATTGTTATTCAGTTGGCTAACTTGGTGGCCTCCCCCTTTCCTGGCGTGCTTTAACTTCGTTCATATAAAACAAATCCCGAATCTAAAGATCGAAGCTAAAGAGAAATAGCGCTAAACATGTTGAAATATCACAGGTTCTTACTTTATACGTCCACTCAGTAAGTCGCATCCTAGTTTAAACGTACGTGTCTAAAATAACTTAAATGTGGACAATACATTAAAGCTAATGAAAAGTATCTTTAAGTACTAAGCCTCCTTGTGAATCTTTCACAGTATACATTAGGCGTGATACATAGCATATTTATCTCCTGTAACGCAAGTTTAGCGTTCCTGCCCAAGGGATATCGCAACCGACCGTTGAGGGGCGATGGAAATGGCGACAACGGCGCAGCTTTTAAAATTCTCGACCAACAGCACAACCGACCCATCTCGTCTTTTTTCATGTCTTCACTTCGTACATTGGGTTCATAAATGTTGTGGTTGTCGGTTTGAAGATCGGATTCTCAGCCTAGTGTATAAATTAAAGAAAAATAACAAAAGAAAAACAAGTCTTTGGTACTGATAGAAATTGGCAAGAGCTGGGTTAAATTACTGCGAATTCCGCGTAAAACATGAAATGCCACTAATTATTTTCGCACACAAGTGTTAGCCTACTCGCCTTTCGATTGTGATTCTGTCTGGTATTGGTATCCAATTCTTCTTAACAGAAATGTTTTTAAACAGCCACAGTAATAAGGTATAATTTTATACCGAATCTTTCCTTTAAATTTGTTTAATCAGTAGGGTTCGTTAAAGGGTTGCTCTACCTAGATCTGATGGCCTTATTTTAAAACAAAATACACAAATTCTCTGGAAACTTACCACAACACGCTTTGCATTCATTTGCTCCTTTTCAAACTGCGCAAATGCTCTTCGATCCTAGAAAAATCAACACTTAGGACTTACTTTAGGCGCCAATTGCAAGCACTGTTGTTGGCTCCTGTGCGTTGGCAGCGCGATTTCCAAAAAAGGTAGTATTCGTGATTGCACGACTTTTGAATGGCTTTTCAAGTTTCGTTTGATTTCAAAGGTCGTGCAGTGGTAGAAATGATGTTAAGCTTGCGTACAAGCATCTTCTTTTCATTACGGTTGGTAGGACATAGGGTTCGTGTGTAACTTCCGCGATAAAAGAAAAGACTATTTTATCCTCAAAGCTTAAGAAAGTGAAGGGTATTCAATCCGTCTTGATGCCACACGAGTTTGAACTTATTAAAGCTTTAAAATATTCATCTCACAAGAAGTATGCCGTGTTGTTTGGTGCTGACAAGGAGAGACTAGTCTTATAATCAGAGAACGTACGTTTCTTTACAGGGTACAATTAATTTTTAAATTCTAAATTTTGACTTCAACTTTATGCTCACTTTAATTATTGTAACATGGGCGTAAAGCTACCACTTATTAATGTGCACATTGATTAAGAAATGTTCTTAGAAATGTTCTTAGAAATGATGATGACAGGGGGGAGCTTGTACAGGGGGGAGCCTGTTGCGGTAGTTTCTATGGATCTCTCCAAAGCGTTTGATGTTATTCAGTATCCACTCCTCCTTTCGAAACTGAGGGCCTATGGTATGGACGACAAAAGTTGTGCCCTAATTAGGAACTATCTCTCTAGCAGAACTCAGAGAGTTAAAGTTGGAGACACCTTTTCGACCTGGGAAAGCGTCAAGCGTGGGGTCCCGCAGGGGAGTGTGTTAGGTTCCATGCTATTCAACATTTTCATAAACGATCTTTTCTTCCACGTCAAGAAGGCCAAGTTGAACGCTTATGCGGATGATCATCAGGTATACTACTCCCACGTCGATCCGGCAGCTCTGGATGCATGCGTATCTCATGATGTTGGCGTGGCCAATCAGTGGTACCATGAAAATGGGATGTTAGTTAATGAGAGCAAGCACCAGTGTCTAATCCTCGGTGATACGGAGTATGGTTTTTCCTTCCCAGTAAAGGACACGTTAGAGATTTTTGGAATGGAAATAGATAATAATCTGAATTTTTCTAAACATATATCAAATGTATGCAAAAAGATTAAAAATCAATTTAATGTTATGTTGCGCTTTAGAAAACTCATACGCAAGGAAATCTTATTCAAACTTTACAAAGCGTATATTTTACCTCACTTTTATTATTGCTCCTCTGTCTGGCACTTTTGTGGAACGCGCGATGCGGATAAGCTCGAAGCTTTAAATAAAAGAATACTTAGATTTATACTTGGAGATTACTCGTCTCCATACAACACTCTTCTCTCAAAAGTCAGCTCTACTTCTTTGTTTAACAAACGCATTCAAAATTTCCTCATTCTGTTATATAAGAGTTTGGTTTTCACTCATTTTCCTACTTATATGAAGAATATGTTTTCACTCCGGTCCTCTTCCTATGATCTTCGTGGCAACTACATTCTTTCACTAAGTAAACCTAAAACAACTACCTATGGTCTTAACTCCTTTTCTTACTTTTCAGCTAAGCAGTGGAATGCACTGCCGGACTTTTTTCGTACCAGTTTTTTTGCAGACTTTAAGACTAAAATACAGGATGTTACCTTCATGTAGATTCTTTTTGCCTGACATACTTAAACTTAAAATTGTGAATTGTAAATGATATTTTCTTTCCTTGCATTTAATGTATATATATATTTTCTATATAGTTTTTATGTAGTGTCAGCTCGAAGATATTAGCTTGTTAGCTACTCTAAAATTCGAGTTTAAATAAAGTTTTATGTATGTATGTATGTATGTATGTATGTATGATAATAAAAGTAATAATAATAAAAAAATTATTATTATTATTATTATTATTATCAGATATTTAATGATGGCAGCTCACAGTGAAGTGCATTTGACTCAAGCAAATCCGACTGAGCCAGAGGGTGTGGACGAACATTGCGTGATATAAGCCTACCTGAATGGTGGCTAACACTCTCCATATAAGCAACAAAGCCAAGGCTACAGCTAAAACTGCTCCTATGACGCTAACAATTGTTGTTGTTGTTGTTGTTCCTAAAATGGCATTCATCGCGGCTAGACAGTCTAGAATGGAAATGCAACGAAAGCATTTTTAGTAACTCACAAGGCTTACAAGAAATAACCTTGCCATTGATGTGCAATAATCTCTCAAACTTCACAGAGTGAATTATCATTTCAGTCACTTAAACAATCAAACGCCGCCAAATCCCCGGTACTATTTTTTTTGTCTTTAAAGTTGGCTTAAAGACCTTTATTTTTCTGGGTAAAAATCTTGAGTTGACCGTCTGGTCCTTCCGTGTAGGCGAAGGTCAGGTAACAGTCCTCTTCATCCAGAAAACGACATTGCTTACCCATGTCTAACAGATAAAAACAACAGAAAGAAATAAATTGTTTAGCCTATATCAGAATGGAAAACAGCATGGTAAGATTTTCACACAGTTCCTTTTAGTACACTCAATCTGAGTTCAAGATGACTGAATATATTGGCCAACTGGTCTTTATTACTTTGCTTTTCATGGACCAAGACGCAGTCGTCTACAAGTAGATCAGTAAAAACGCCACAAAAAAAGAGCACGCGTAGCATTAGAATCGCATGAAAAGTGTCAACGAGTTAACTTACCAGGTGTAAGCTTATCTACTGGAGTAATGCTGTAATCTTTGCAAGTTCTTGAACACTGGTCTTTGTCTAATTCCCCCGTGCCAAACAAACGGCACTCCACGCATGCCCGGTTGGCCTCGCAAGTACCAGTGCAGCCCTGCAATACAAATAGGTCCGCAATGTGCATGTAAGCAAGTTAACAACAAATAGTATTTTGTACAATAATATGATACGTTTTTATAGCGAAGCACTCTCTTCGTGGGGTGGGGTAGTCGCTTGCACTAGAGTCAATCGCTCTCCTTCCTATCTTTTCGGCCAAGGTGAATAAAAACCTCCTAGATCTGCATAATTCCTCATATCATACTCAGCCTCATTCAATAGCTTTTACTTGATCTATAATTAGTCGTGTTCTTGGGTTTGCTAGAAGATGGTAACCTGTGAAAGGTCAGGAGCCAAGACCAGAAGGGTTCCCTGCGGTGCACTTACCACGCAATCATCGCAGAAAGTTCCCCTGTAGGGCAAAGTAGCATTACAAACACATGTCCCGCACCTGCAACTTCCTCTGCCGCTACAAGCCACCTAAAACGATAGGAAAAATCTTATCGTTGATGTGAACAAAGAAGTAATAATTTGAGCCTTTTGCTTTTGTTTTTTTCCTCACCGAGTTTTGACAACCAGGAGACCTGCAAGAATATTTTCTAATAAAGTCTAATAAATGCAAATTACGAGACGACAAACTATACTCATTAGTTGGGAGATATAACCATTATGTTTTTAGTGAATACTTTAAGTATTTTTTATTATTGGCACGTGGCCACTTTCTTTCACCTTCAGTAGCGAAGCTCCACACGGCACCATGGGTTAGAAAATCTGGTAACATATGGGTGCGTCAAGGCTGAAAAACCGTCCCTGGAGGCTCTTGGGAAAGGGAGTTTTGAGAAAACAAGTAGAATGCTCAGGTAACATTTTTTGGCGGGAAATCGCACCATGCTCTTTCGCATGATGACCGTCTTCGACTTAAAACAGCAGTGGGGTTTATTAACTTTCTTCCCCTGAATTAGAGAGGGGGGCTTAAGGTGATTCCTTAGTAAAAGAACGTAACATAGATTGTAGATGAAACTTGGTACACTGATGTAACAAGTCAAGAAGATGATAAAAAAGTAATAAAAAGTGCGGGTCACCGTGCTTGTTTTGACGACAAAATGCTGACAAATACGGCTATTTAGGACCCTTTTACAAAAACCGCGGGCAGCCCAAAACTAGACAAAAAGGAGAGATTTTTTAAATGATGCATGTGTTATTGCACAGACTTTGACTTAAATGCATTGTTTATTCATTTACGTACCAGAAAAATGCCTTTAATGCCCTTGTTTTTACTTTACGCTCCCAAGTAGAATTAAATTGGACACGCGCTATTCGATCCGTGATAGCTCAAACCAAACAATTTAGTAAAATTGCCAAAAAACTGAACATACATTTGTGCCAATTTTTTTCTCATCGAAAGGAAGCACTGTCCTTATTAAAATCATGAAATAAAAAATGGGGGTCACTGTTCTCGTTTTTGCGGTAGAGCTGCAGAAAGTAGGCACCAAATGCATTTTCCTTGATTTTTGAGAGAGGACTGGAGCGAGTTTCAAAATAGAATGTATGTGAAAGGGGGAAGAAAGTATTAAAAAATCCGTTTTTACAGAATTTACTTTGAGATATCAGATTTAGGACACAACGTGATAAAGAAAGCGTTTAAATGAAAATCAAAGTGAGTAAGCACAAGTTAAACATCCACTATCGAGGTTCTCCGTGAGGAAGTCGAACTCAGCAACACGCCTACTGCTTACGTTATGCACATTCCCAACACATTGAGTCTCACCTCGGCAAGGAACAACGGCAAGCAAAAATTCCAACTAGCCAACTTCATTTTAATAATGTTGCATCACATGCTCTTTTTTACGGCGGCCATCTTGTTATGGGCAGTAAGAGATGCGCAGTGCAAAACCAGGGAATCAGCTTAATAGAGGATTTACGGTAAGTCAGATAAATAAACTATAACTGCTTTTCTATATTCGCTTGACAAGTGCCTTAAACGTCTGCTCTTTACTTCTAATAACGACAAAATATATACATGTTGCTTGTGATCATTTTTCTAGTTTAAGACTTACCCCATTCTTAGTGCAGCTCTCTAAATCTCTACTGCAGCTACATGAGGGCCCTGTCCAATTCCTCTGGCATTTGCATTGTCCGCAGTCGCAAAAGCCACGCTCTGTGGGATGAGATAAGTAATGTAGATTCTTACATTGATGTTAAAAAGGGATCTATCCATAACGTCACATAAATGTATATAAGACGCAACTGGCAAGGTAGGCTGTTTAGATTGGACAGATTTCGACTAATTGAATCGCAGTAACCGCAACAGAAGTTTGCAAAAAAAAAGGGGGGGATATCCTCGCATTATGTTAGGGTAAATGTGCAAATGTTTTGTTCGTTTAGCTCCTAGCCATCCTCGTTATCATAATGCATAATTGTTTTATATATAGAGGATATTACATGGCCGCGCGGAGATACGAAATTTCTCTTCGAGTGTTGCAGCGCGAACGAGTGAAATATTTTTTCAACACGAGAAGAGAAATTTCGTATCTCCAAGCGGCCATGTAATGTTCTATTTATTATATAAACACCAATGAAATACCAAACCATTTCACTTTAAAAGTTTTTTGGTGTGAAAGGTGGGGTTTATTGTGAAGCCATAGCAACAGTGATATTTTCACACGCGAAGATAACATGTTATTTTCACATGTGAAGATGTCAAGTTTTCTCCAAAGCTCGCCTGGTATTTCATTGGTGTTTATAGAGCGGTTTTCACTTGACTGTCGTAAAACCAAAACCAAAGTAAATACACTAGCCAACAAAAGGGCGTAGTAAAACCAAAACCAAAACCAAAACCAATCCCTTTCGACAGTCAAGTGAAAACCACTCTATAATAAAACAATGTCTTCTTTTCTCTGTATAAGCTATCGGAAAATGTAAAATCAGTCTCTGTTTGGATGCAATAATAAAAGATGTTATTTTCGTTGTTGTTGTTGTTGTTGTTTGTGTGTTTAAAAAGGAGGTACGCTTACTTTGACATGGGATATATTATAATTTAGTGGATACGATTTACTAAAGTATATCATTAAAAACTTTGATTCGTTTAGGATAATGCAACGGAAATCAGAAGTGGACCAAAAGATTTAGAAAGGGGTACTCGAAACACTTGCTAGTTATATTAGCTTCTATTTATTTTAATCAGAAGTTTTGAAAATGATACAAAATTGTACAAAAAAGGGAGCCTCCCTCAAACCACTCCTAAATCCGACCTCTATGGAAATGGTTGAAATAAATGTGAGATTTTTTTTGTTTCACTGAATTATAAGGCTATAACAGTGACCTAATCTTTGTTCTCAGATAGTCTGAATTAGCTGCTCAAGCCATGTACGTATAGCGGAATCTCATGAGCCTCTATATAACGAGCTCCTCGGTATAGCGAACAATTTCCTTTACTCCAGAATAGTAGAAAAAGGAAAAGAAACTCGATAACGAAACCTGGTCATAGCAAACCATTTTTGCTACTCCCTTAGCCCTTCTTTACATCGAGGTTTCACTGTAATACAGTAAACGGTGTGGAAGTACACGCCCCTTGTCAAGCCTACCTGAGCCTCCACATATTTCTCCATTATCTGGGTCTTTGGGACAACTGAAGCTATCGCACTCACACTCGTCACCATAGATCAATCCATTTGAAACCTGTATTGAGAAGGAATGAATAATTAACCCTGAGTATTTTACTTGAAATTCCCGAGTAACGGATTAGCGGTCTTGGTTCGTTTCTTGAACCAGCCCTGAACAACATAATCCAACCTTGTTAAAGATAATCTACCCTTCAATTTGGATCAGTTTGCAAAAGAATTGAATATAGTGAAGAAATATAAGGTCTTGGGTTTTTCGTTTGAAACAGATCGGATTAAATTAACCGGGAAAAGCGAAGAAAGCGTGACGATGAAATATTGAATACGTTGGTCAATAGCAGTGCCAGATCCAGACCTTGAAAAAAGGGGCCGAAGGGGGGGGGCGCTCTCCCAAAAAATGTTTTTCGCCCCTTAGGGCCTCAGTTTGGTCTATGGATCCGCCACTGAATAGTAATTTAAGATGTGACTTTCATCTTGTCGTCTCCTGCTTACCGATCTTGTGATCCCAATAATAAGGGTAGATCGGTAATGGATTGGCACCCAAATTATCCAGGGGGAAGTGGTTACAATCCCGTGCCCTTCAACTGTTTAATAAACGCGAATCAGGAAGCTTTGGCCATATGGGGCGCGTGTGATAAGTCATTTTCATTTCCAACAAAATTATAAGGACTTACCTCGCTGTTATTGCAGTAGCATTTTCCACATCTACAGGTTCCTCGGCCCCTACATGTTTGGCCACTACTGTCACTAGGATCAACACAAAGTGTCAATAGTATCAAAAGTATATTATACAACGAACAAATAGGCAGCCTGATGTAATTTTTCCAAGGCGGTCTCACCTCTTTCGATTCCCAGATGGCGAATAGAGTTGAGAAGAAGAAAGACCCTGCTACCGGAACTGGTTTAAGTAGTACAAAACCAAAAATTGCAGTGGTATCTACACCTGATGCTGTTGCGAAATTTAACTGATTGAATCCAACTAATTTTTTTTTATCCATTTCCATTAGTTTTATCATTATATATTATATTCAGTGTGTGTGCTGCTTATTCTTAGTCTTTGCTTTTGGAATAAATGACCATATTTCCTTATGAAAAATTGTTATTGCATCTGCGCGTGGCGTGTCTTATTGGAAATTATGGACACAAACACGGAACCTTGGCACACAAAAGCAAAAGCTTACATTGGCAGTGAGGCAACCCAGTTATTAAAATATTGACGTTAAAACATACAAATCACATGGTCCTATGATTTGGTCTTGAAGAAAGATGAATTTTGGTAAAAAAGAAAGCCATAATCAACTTTTTCCAGGAAAAGGTACACTGCCAACAGTCTCTTATTTTCCTCCAAGACACTGGGGTAGCTTGCGCCGCAAACCTCGACGGACCTGAGAAAAAAGGCGGACTGGAAACAGTCTAAGATAAAGGGACAACCCAGCGCAAATCGTTTAAGTCGCCATGCATTTTTGTTAGTAAGGGAGTGTTTTCTTTTTTTAAGAGGATGAGTTGCAGGACGATTAAATGATTCAGAAGCTTTAGAGCACAAAAACAGAAGACTGAAACACTGTCGCAAGTGCTTATTTAAATTGGAGTGAAGTCAGTGAAAAATGAATACCTTGGACATCCCTTACTCACTTCTTCTTTGGTACATGAACAGTTCTCTCCGGCCCTGAAACAGGTAAAATTACAAAAGTAAAATACAATATAAAGAAGTGAAATAAAAGACGGTCTACTTCAAATCCAAACTTAAATGTATTGATTATTCTAGGAAAAAGGCAAATTTGATTCTTTACCCATGTCATGGGTATATCATTGGAAATGGCGCATGCACTTAACAGCACTCAAATCTTCCATCAATTGATCTCAGTGGTGAGTGAAGAAAAAGACGAGGAACACCTTTCAATTCAAGACTCTCGGGAAGTGATACTCATCAACTCTGCTTTTCATACAATTTTCATTTCGGAAATGGTCTCAGCCCTACAACGCAACAGCGTCTTGCAAATTAGCCAGAGAAAACAGCCAACATTTTGCGACACCACCACTGGAATGCCCGCGAAACGACGTCTGAGAATCGAAACGAGCGCAGAAATTCCATACTGATGACGCGACACTACCCAGGTCTGGGACGTGCTTCTAATTGGCTGAAGCAAATTTTCAGCCAGTCAGAACTACTTCCCAGATCTAGGTAGTGTTACGTCATCAGTATGGAATTTCTGCTCTCGTTTCGATTCTCAGACGTCATTTCGCGGGCATTCTAGTGGTAGCGTCGCGAAATGTCGGCTGTTTTGTCAGGCGATCGGCAAATCGAATGCTTTTTTTTTAATGCACCCACTATAATCTAAAAATTCCTTCGGAGAGAAAGTACAAGTAGAACACCCTGTATCTAATCATAACTCAGTAGACTTACCATTCGTCCTGACAAGAGCACACTCCACATTTCAAATCACCTCTCATATTACACCCACTGCTATTGTGCTTTATCTGCAAAGGAAAAAGGCAATAAACCATTTTAACTTGTATGTTTTGTTTTCCCATTTCAGATCATGTAATACAATAGGGCCATTTATACGAGGAAAAACAAGGCGCGTCTTACAGAAGACGCGAACTGTACCATTTATACGAGCATGTCTTATTTTAGACGAGAACAGCTCTTATAAATGGCTCGCGTCTTATTTCTGTTCTTGACTCGTTTTCATGTGAATGTTGCCCGTAGCAACGGCAATCCAACGTGGCGCGCCAAAAATTTACGCATGCGTACTTTGCGTTCGCATCTTATGTAAGACGTGAAGGTCATTTATACGAAGTTTTTCTCGTCTTAGCTAAGGCGCGTCTTATCTAAGAACAGGTGTTAAGGGCTTTTCTAAAATAAGACGCATCTTAGCTAAGCCGCGACTTATTTTGGACGAAATGTGCCGCTTATAAGGAAAGTTCGCGTCTTATTTAAGACGCGTCCTATGTAAGACGGGTCTTATTTTTCTTCGTATAAATGGCCCTAATATCTACCTGGCCGAGCGCGCGTTCCAAAGGGAAGGACAAATCCCTTTTCTCTTCCCTTTTAATGCCTGACAGTTATGGATATTGGTGCATATTCCGGTGAGCTTCTGGTTAGAACCTTAATACCTTTTAAACTGACCCTGACTTAAACTTGCGGTATTCTGCGCCACCTTGAGTAAACTCAACCGCTTCGATTATATGCGCAAAATCAAGTAGGCTAATTGTCTGTAATATCAAGAATGCCGAAAAATATTTTTGTGGCGCAAGCGGGCTGTGCTAACTTCGAAAGTGGTTTTTAATGGCATGGCAACTTCTAATCATGGATTTTTTTTCCCAGTTATTAGCACCTTCGTCCTTTTGAATTGTGACAAACAAAAATCTCTTGGTTTCTAAACTAAAGATTACGTAAATTAAAGTTATTGTGATTTATCAAAAATACACACAAGCCTTAGAAAATATTTTCAAGAATGCTGAAAAAAACTTTTTCTGCGCAAACGAGCTGTGTTAACTTCGAAAAAGTTTAAGTTTAAGTTTAATAATTCTTTTTACCAATGTACAAAATAAAAATATATATACATATATAAAAGTACAATAGGTAAAGGAAAGCAATAGGGAGAAACTGAATTCCCATATAAAAACTGCCCTCCAAAACGAAAAGGTAAAACAATTAAGAATAGAAAACTAATACATAACTATACTATAAACTACTTAGATATTAAATAAAAAAGAAAATCCAAATTCAGTAGGAAATGGGAAACATATGACTATTTACAAAGATAATTAAGTAATAAAGTTTTAAAAGAGTTCAAACTGGAAGCAGACATAACGGAGTTTGGTAAACAGTTCCAGTCATTAACTTAACGATTAAAAAATGAAAATTTAAAATAGTTTGTCCTTGCTGCTCTAGGCCTGATTTTAAAGTCATGGTTTCTTCTAGTTCTTGTCGGGCCAGTCATATCCACATATGTGGTATAATCAATATCAGAATAGCCATGAATTATCTTGTAAAGTTGAACCAGGCAAAGGTATTTTCTTCTAAGCTCCAATGTTGACCAGTTTAGTTCAGTGAGCCTTTCAGTGTAAGAATTATGAGATCCACATATCAATCGAGTAGCACGACGCTGAATGGATTCAATACTGTGTATGTGTTTAACCAAATATGGATTCCACACTGGGCAGGCATATTCCAGAATGGGACGAACTAAAGCGATAAAAGCTGTTTTGATTGGCACAGGATCTTTTGACCCAAACGTTCTCCTTATTAGACCCAATACTCGATTTGCCTTACCAACAATGTAATTGATATGAGCATCCCACCTTAAAGAAGATTCAATCCCAATGCCCAAGTGCTTATGTCTATCAACAGCCGACAGATTATTCTCATTTATCACATACTGATGAAAGCGGATTATAACTTCTAATCAAGGATTTTTTCCCCTGATTATTAGCACCTTCGTCTTTTTGAACTGTGACGAACAAAAGTCTCTTGGTTTCCAAACTAAAGCTTACGTAAATGAAATTTATGGTGGTTTATCAAAAAAACACACAAACCCTTAGCTAGTTAAATGGCCTTAAAAATTGACATGATCACAAGTTTAAAAAACTCAATCTCTGATGGTTTGATTCCGCATGGCAAATGCAACGAGCATGTCGCAGGTTAAGCCCTCCATCTTAACGACACTTTGGGAATTACACCAAACAATGTAGAGGGAACTAAACGGTACCTTACGATTTGAATTTTTTTTTTTTGCTGTGTATCAGCTTAAGTAATTAACGTAAGATTAAACAGAGTAGTGCATAACTTGAAACGAAACCAAACTTACCTTGCTCTCACAATCGCATTCACAAATGTAAGACAGCTTTAGAAACACTTGTCCGTATGGGGTTTTGATGGAAAAGCTGATTAACACAAGAAAAGGACAATTATTATTCTCAGAAACAAAAGCCTTTTAATCAGATAAATTAAAAAAAAATGCCGGGGATTCATAATGATTTTGTGCCATAACCTTTGTTTCTTAGACAGACTTTGGCAGGATTTGTTGATGGTTGGAAACTATTGGGACGATTTATGACGTCATAAGTAACAAGCTTGCAAGTCATACTTTGGGCTTGTCAAAAAGCATCAAAAGCAGAAAAATGAATATTCATAAAATATTTTTCGCCTCAAGCATAAAATAGAGTGTTTTCACTCACGTGACCAGCATCGATGCAAATTTATTGGAACAAAAGAAAGCGTTTGCATAAGAAAGGAGTTCAACTCCCACAGGACCAGTTTGGGACACCAACATGGCCGCCGTTTCATTGTTTTGGGACACCAGTATGGCCGCCGTGACGTCATGTGAAAACACTCTATAGGCTTAGTTCCTAAGTATTTGCATAAACCTGATTTTTTAGTCAGATCCAAGATGGCCACCAACTAAAGCCCCCAACGGCGCCACATCACATAATGTTTATATCATCTTGCAGACTCGTCATAGATTATTTAACAGCCTTCCTAAATATAATTATCCTACAGCTAGCGAGAACCCTAATGCCTCTTTCCGAATTTTCAGAAAAGTCATCGCATGACCCATAATGTTTTAGAGTTGTACATGTGTAAGAGCTGCAGCTTGTATTAGCCAATAACGTATAGCTGTGGGGCTCACGTTTACCACGTATTAATCACTTTAAGTCACTGGAAGTTTTCTTTTTACAGTTATTTATAGTAGTTCAAGTGTCTGGGGCCAATCAGAAAAAAAATGCTGGCTCTACAATAAACATACCACAACTGAATGCGAGTACAAGTCGCCGGCATCAAAAGTGCGTTAAAACACATGCAAATGGCTGGTTTGGGCTTGCCTAATTGCTTGAGAAAAGGGCGCGAAAATTTCTAGCCAGCAGCAGGGAAAAACAAAACCATGAACGAAATACGCTGGGTTTATTTCAACACTCCTTGAACAATGTTCCATTAAGTACTCACTTTCTTGGTAATTCATCCGAGCATTTACTGGTTGATACAGACACCTTAAAGGAAACCTGCAGACAAATAAATCAAACACGACACAAAAAAAAGGACTGAGATACACATTTAACTAAATTTAAATAAACTTGATTAACTGTTTGACTCGAAAGCCCAGGACAGACAGTCTAACAAGTTGACTTTCTCCTTGGTTGCTGATTTTCAAGTAAAGCGATTAAATTTCGATTCTTTTTCCTTACAAGTGAAATAATTAACGTTATTTGTCACGCTTGTAAATAGTACTAAAGCAAAGTTTAACAACTACCGTAAAGTTCCCAAAGTAAAGACCCCCCAAAAGTAGCGACCCTTCGAAAGAAGGGATAAAATTTCACAGGTGTTAGCAAATGCCAAAAGTGGCGACCCTCCGAAAGTAGTGATGACTTCAAAATTGATTTCCCTTCTCGGTGGAAATAATGGAAATTATATATAGTTACAACAAGCTTTACCAAACTGATCCGAGATTTATCTTTTAACGGTTATTATGATCTTTGATATTCCTTTACGTAACTCAAAAGGTACATTACATCTCTTTTTTTCAAAGTCTTCCTTTCGTTTGTGAATACCCACAACGTGATAGAAGAATTCTTTTGAATATTTATTTAAAAAGCAATAACATGAAATAAGTTTCTCCAAATAAAGTGTGAATATTTTCACAATATCATCGTAACGTCGTACAGCCCATGTACGATACACGTTTTAGCTACCTGAAAGTATCGACCCTCCGAAAGTAGCGATAGGAAAAGGCTGCTAAATCCGAAAGTAATGAGGGTCGTTACTTTTGGAACTTTACGGTAAGTCATCGAAATACTAACACGTTCGATAATTCTGTATTTGGCCACATTTTCTTTGTATTCAAGTCTCTTCTGTGATTTCGACACCATGTGTAGGTTATCATGTTTTGCTTTTTTTTTTTCGTTGCTCCGAGAGCTTCTCCACTTTCCCCTCTCCTCTCCTTTTCCTCAAACAATAACAGTTTAAAAATTTCAATTTCATCTTGAACGCACGAATACTGCAGCACTAGCTCGAAAGAGCGCTTAAGGACTCCTAACTGTTTCGTGGCTAAACAGATCACATTTAGCAATTTTAGTATGTGTAATCAAATGGTGACGAGTGAAATTAGGGAAGGTTTTAAGCGCGTTTTGTTAGGATTTGGACAAAACGCAAGTGAAATTATTTCCTAATTTCACGAGTATACTATTTGATTACCTTTTCATAACATGGGTGACGAATTACGTTCGCAATCGTGGGTTTTGGACATGTTTATCCTGGTTTTATCGTATCGATCGAGGACTCGAAGCTCTCGAGAGTTGGCTTAAGTTCAGAATTTTCCGAGTATTTTGACAAAATACCTCTTAGAATCCTTCATGATGTGCTCTGTCGTGTGCGGGTTAGGTTTTCTAAAGCTTCTTTTAATGCCCTCACATCTCAATTCATCGAATTCTAAAACTTCGTCAGCGCTATCTTGGCATTAGGCAACTTAAGATAGAGACGTTTTCGGGGCGACGGCAACTTCAACCGGACGTGACATCATCATGCTCGTGCTCACCACCTTGCCGTCGTGGTCCCGTCGGCGACGTGAAACTGGTCTGTTTGGCGTTGTGGCGAAAACGTGAGTATTTAACTTTCATTTCAATCAGGTTTGTTGCGTTTAGCAACCAACATTTTGCAGATTATCGTTCTTAAATTGTCCTTGTTTTCTTTGAGGCACATTTCAAGCTCGATTTCCAAGCTCTGTTATCTAAACTTACATCTTTGAATGTTTCTATGTTTTCATGTCACAGGGTCAAGATCCAACTTGGCAAACAGCCAACCGTAAGTGAGCTTGACATGGGACAAAATTTTCCCACGAGCCAAATAAAAGTATCCAGACAAAAAATATGAACTCCGATATTTTAATTGTGTGTTTTTAGTTCGCTCTTTTCGTAGGAATATCGTATAAATGAAACGCATTGAAAATTATATAGAATAGTAGGTAATACCATGTACTAACTCGGCGTGGGAATACCGAAATAAAGTTGTTGCCGTTGTTGTTGCTGCTGCATGCAAGTATTTCCCGGGAATTATTTCAATACCAAACTAAGAATACGGTTCCTTGGTAGCATTTTAATGTTCCTGTAATTTAAAAGGCTTCGCAAGCCTGTGGAGATCATTTTTTTTCAACACGAAATTCTGCCTTGAACTCAGCTGCATCCCGCATGTTTTTTAGCGTGAACGGATCGTAACTGTCCCGAGGAAAATCGGGATTTTTGGACTCATAATTTTCCCACAAAACGAGAAACTCTTCATCCGATACATGTTGTCTGCATAGCAAATATTTATTCTCTTAATTCTTTATGTGAAGCCATATTTTTCTCTTCGGTATTCTTCTAATTAAAGGCGCCGTCCTTCTGAGTTCACTGCGATCTTAATGTTCTATTTTTGACGGGGAGCGACGGTTGTCTTAGTTCCAGGCTTTCTCTGCCAGTCCGGTCGCCGTCGCCCCGAAAACGTCTCCATCTTAAGTTCTCTATTGAGACGTACGGAAGGTTGCCATGGTAATTCTATAATTTCACATGATTGTGAAATTATAAATTGACGCTGAAATTTCACGTCAAAATTAAGGAGAAATTCGTCACCCATAATATTATAGATAAAATACCGTTTCTCCTAATTCAACACCGGTGCAAGTTCTTGTGTTTTCATAAACCTTTCCTTTCCTAATAAAAAAAACAACACGTAAAAAGAATTCAAGTGTTAGTTGAGGAACGCAAATGGAGGATGGCGGATTTGTTTTGCATTGTTTGGCTTTAACTAATCTCATAAAAATGTTAAAGGAGGAAAAAATTTGCAATTTTTTCAGGTTTCCTTACAACTTAAAAGGTAATTGACCTTATCAAATTGGTTTCTGAATATGTTTTGTTTAAAAGGTTACAGCACTAGTCGAACAAGAAATTCATGTCGAAGCTCTTGGCTACACTGGGAAATTATTGAAACTGGCTAGAGTAAAAAGATTGATTTTTGCTCTATAAGACGTTATATTTTTCTTTAAGTAAGGGTGTATTCATACTGTCGCTCAATTTTTACGTGCGCACGAACGTAAATTTTACGCGCTTAAATTAAATAAAGAAAATACCCAGTGAAAGGTCTCGCGTCAAAGTAAGAGTTAAACTCTTGTTGAACTAAAAGGTTTACGCCTGACCTTTCGTGTAATTCTTTGCCTCTATGAAATTTACACGCGTAATATTTACGTGCGAACGCAAGTGAGAATTAAGCGCGAGTGAAAATGCACCTAATTAAAGGATACTTACGAGCAGAAAGCGGTGTATCGTAAATTCAGGCCGGCAGAATTGACATCACGTATTGTTACTTTGCTAGCTATTTTCTGTTGGTAAAGGGAAAAGGATACATCTGGTTTCAGAACCGAGCGCCAACTATCGGTTGGCGAGGTTTAATCACGTAAATACGGTGTGGTACACAACTGTACAGTACCGTAAATGATCCCCAGATCGCAAATGATCCCCAAAATGGACCGCAAGTGATCCTCGACCGCAAGTGATCTCCATTGTCGACCGCAAATGATCCCAAGAGGAAAATTAGAATGGCCTGGACTCAAGTTACTGGACCATCGTGTCACGTTTATTATTGCAACAAAAAGTATTAATTGAACTGAATTCATTTAACAAATAAATGCCAAGACTTAAAAAAAAAAATAAAATAAAGTGTAAAACTACATTTAAAACTCAAATACTATCAGTGAAACAATAGCTCTTGCACAGCAAAGCAGTGTCTTGCTTATTTGGTGGTTAGCATTAAAGCTAAACTGAACTTAACTTGACATACTGCATTTCAATTAGATACAATATTCTTAACAACAAATTCCTCAAATCCTACCTCATTGTATCTTAATATACCTCGTATCAACTTGAGAAAATGATAACTTAGTGTAACGGCTTAAGTCTCTAAAACAACCCAAATAAAAGTTGCTCTAGTACAACCCCATTTGGGGAATTCTTAATACAAAATTTTCCTCTTACTCGTTCCTTCGTTTCTGTTTCCCTGATTTGTATCTTTATAACTGTCTCTGTCTCTAGCAGACGCGACATTTTCACGAGCTGTAGTTGCTAAGTGTATTTCGAAATCAACCGGAAACCTCTACAAGGGTCATATTTCTCTATTCGTAGGCGTTAAAATCTGAAAGACAAGTTTCCTCAAAGTCCTTCCTGCCCTAAATTTTCACAGCAACGAAACATCAAATGCTCGAAAGAAAGGATAATAAAATGCCAAAACTCGGAAACAGTTCGGTTATTTATCCTTTTATTCATTTCATTGCTCTACGCGTTGTCCAAGTTCTCAGCAAATTTACCATCCACGCCCGAAATCCATTCTATTCCTCTACTTTTCACGGGATCTCTTGCGGTCGACAGTGGGGATCATTTGCGGTACTGTAATGTACCCTCAACATGCATGTATTTGTTTTTGTGAAGCCTTGCTTCCGCTGCTTATTAACACCCTTAACCTCCTCAAGGAAGAATATAGAATATATCTCGCATCTTTACAACAAGCAGATATCCAAACGTGGAATCCATACCGAAATTCTCCTAGGAAAAGTTAGCTAAAGTTGATTTTCCGCTCTAGTTTTTAAACCAGGGAATAAATCCTTATGATGTTACCTTTCAAATGAAATCACTTTAGCAAACGTTTGCATAAGAGCATATTTACTAAGGATTTTGCAAAAAGAAACTAGGAATTTACTAGTATATAAGTTTTCACAGGGTTATCTCTAGAGTTAAGATAATACAACTCGGAGAAATTTTATGTGCACTAATATACTTACATAAAGTACTTTCTTTCCCAAGTGGTAGAGTTAAATTAGATGAACTTACAGAAAGGATAAAAATAACTCCTTTAAAGTGAATGTTAATCAATGGGTGTTAATGAATGTTAATCTGAATGTAAACATATGATATCTGTTTAAAGCAAATGGTTTCGACCCAATTTCTCCTGGCGCAAGCCCGCTCTATAACAAACTGCCTTCACTAGGAGCACTAACTCGCTGTCTGTGAAAGTGGGGGTCTACAATAAAAGCAGTTTATTACACTTTTGGTGCTTGAAATCCAGTTAGGTTTACGTAAGCCCTTCCAGATACGTTTTTTTTTATCATTACGCAACGGTTCTCGTAAACAGATGCTCTATTAAAGATTGTTTGTTGGCTAGAAAAGCACACAGCGACCAGAAGCACCACATTGTTACTTGGCCAATGTTTCCGGCAAGCGCTTAAAATTTCCATTGAGAGTCTTAGACACAAGTTTTATAGTTAGACTGCTTTCCTGTCTCGTGTTAGAACAAACAATCTACAACTTCTGCTATAAGAAGAAAGAAACTTGCATGTTGAAATTGTAGGAATATCCGTTTTTATCTAAAACGACATTAGTTGTATGAGACAGTTTATGAAACAAATATTAACAATTCTGATATCAGGCACTATACCTGAAAATCTTATAACCATGCAAGCAAGAAAATAGAAAATACTGTGCAGTGTTCGACGGAAGTTAAATATATTCTTTTCAAGCATCTAGTCATTAGTGAAGCTTCATTTTCTTTAGACTCAGTTAATTAATACAAAACGTTTCCGATTTTCTCCCGGTTGAAAAGAACAATTCTCTTTACGGTTGTCTTCAGCGCATGCATTGGGGTTTCTTTTTAGTTACTTTGCATATGCTTATTAATCAACAGCATTGTTGTCGATTGCTTCAAAACTCACCTGCTCAAATAGATAAGCAGTATCCAAACAAGATTATACTACCTTCGCTAAATGTGCAATTATTTTATGTTTGAACTCAGCTTGGAGGGTAAGTATTTATAAATTTTATTTAGATTATCTTTGTCCAACAATATTAGCTCAAAATACCAGGAAATTCTAATTTATCCTGCTGGTGTCTAAATAAGCATCTTGCAAAACTGTGCCCTTGAAAACGAATACTTGTAACTCAAACGAGACCTAAATGTGACAGGCAAGACAAAATAATACGATAAAGTCGCTAATAGTTCGCGATGACAGTTAGACATAGACTGTGGCCGGCTCAGTCGCTACTCATAGATTTACTCATATATTTTCTCGAAACAAACTTTGGTGGTGGGGAATAAAAGATTTACCGGCATTAAACAGACTTTCCTACATGATTTTCAAACCTGATGGTGTTCAGGATAAACAAAATTATTTGGGACAGTTATTACATACGAACGAGGTGGGAACATCACATTACCATCTACATCTACATTATGAATGTCGTGGTTTTAATTTTCCATTTCAATTATGGTTTTCTATTTTCTTAAATAGAGAAAACGAAAAATAATAATAACGATGATGATGATAAATAGGACAACGAAATACCGCGCAACAAAATTAATACTGACTACTGGTTTGCAATAAGCCTGTAAACCCTAATGTTAAGCCTGATGTTTCCCTCGAATTCGTCTCGGAAAACATCAGGACTCTCGGGAAAACAAAACTATTTCCTTCGGGATCTGACATTAAGTGCATAATATTCAACATACAGGTTTTTTTGGTCTCTTCAAGGAGGGCGTATAGGACGCAAAAAATTGCGATGTAGTAAATACTTAAATTTGCATTTTTTATTCGTTTGAGCTCAAACTTTGCAGGATGGTAGAACTTTGTATTCCAAAAAATACTATGTTTTTTGTTTTTCGATTTTAACGCTTTTTGGCGGGAAAATGGCGTCACAAGATTGACGGCAAAATTAAAATTTGAAGATATGGCAAAACAAATAAAGCTCAAACGAATGAAAAATTCAAAAGTAGTTTCTACCTCGCAATTTTTTGCGTCTGTTTGCGTCCTATACGCCCACCGTGCTTTTTAAAGCTTAGGAGGTCTACTTTTGAAGACTACAATGAAGACTTCCGAATTATTTTGATTCAAAGACACAGTAAACTTTGCGGCGTTATTATTTTCTTAGCGGCAGGCAATAAAAAATTCCAGCGGGCAATGATGCAAATGAGATCAATTCTGCCTCAGTTGTCGCCTTGCAGCCCGCGTCTTCGCGAGGCTGTTCGCGGTGGGCAATTATTATTATTATTATTGCTATGTCAGACATTAACTTCGATATTCAAACAGGACACACATATTCGGCTAATAAGGCATTGAGAATGCTATTTTACTTTCTTCCTCTCTAGTAATCAGTTTCCTAGTAAGAATGCGTTTATCATTGAAAATAGTTTTTTTTTCTAATCGAAATTTGAAATGAAATTAATGTTTTTAATCCGAATATATTTTTTAATTAAATGATTTTTCTAATCGAGAGGAATTGCAAACAGTGTTTTGACTGAATAGCTTTTTAAGCGAATTTGTTGTAAATAGGACTTTTTAATAGTTAGCATTGGTATCAATAAATTTTTTATCGTTTATTTTTTAAAATTTAAAAAAAATGTTATTATTATTATTATTATTATTATTATTATTATTATTATTATTATTATTATTATTATTATAGAGTGCGGCACATCGAAGGGTTCAATTTAAATTGATATTTCTTGGAGCAAAATTTATGTCTTTGCTTCATCATCATTTACTCTTCTCAAGTTTCATGATTGCAGAAAATTATAATAACGCTTCATTAAATTAGCACACGAAGTTTAGAAATGAGCGTTAATTCAAGTCACGCTCATTTTTGTAAACCTTAATTTTCGCGACCTTGATTTCCATTATTTCGGCCTCAAATTCTCAATATTCTTTGCACATTCTTGACACCTAAGAAAGAGGAATATTTTGTCAGGATGAAGATCCGCCAGCACCAGTAAAGCCCTGATGAACCCTCGAACTTCACTTGGCCCCCTTCGTACGTTTAGGGAAAGTGCTACGAACAAAGTTTCCATTTCGGATGATTTGTTGAAATTTGTTCCTGTTGTCTCAACATGTTTTGTTTCTTTGTGCACGTCGCGTTAATTTCCTTCATTTTGAAATGTTACCCTTCCTTTTGCGTTAATTTCCTTCATTCGACAGTCGTTTTCCATCACACTGTCATTCGCGCCAATCTAAGTGGCGTTAATTTCCAATACCTTAATTTCATGGAGAGGTACGTTAATTTCCTATTATAAGGTATTTCTTAAAAACAATCAAATATACTTATACAATACTAAGAGCAGAAGATTACTGTCCCATTATAATTGAACTTCCAATTATTTCAACGGGCCGGAGTCGTTTCCAGGACATTTGGACCAAATGAAAAAAAATATATATATATAAATTTCCGTTATTTACCCTCGGCAGTATTTATAGCACTAATGCCAGTAGGGCCGAGCAAATTCCTGAAACAAATAAGTTGAATCCAACATAACAGGGTGAAGGATCCCAACTGGCCGGAAGCAAACCAGCTGGCCATTTACACTGAGGCGAGGTCGAGGATTTAAATTCGGGGACTACCGAGAACAAAGCCAGCTAGCGGTCATGGCGGGACTTGAACTCGGGGCCTCCGAATTGCAAGTCCAGCGCTCTAACCACTCAGCCACGCTGCCTCTCTTGGAACACCACGAGAACATAAAGCTCCTATATGTTCTCTTGTTTGGACTGATTCTCTGCCCAAAGACGTAAAGAATTCTGAGACTTTACTGTGATTCAAAAGAAAATTGCTTAAAAGTCTTCTTAGACTTAATTAACCTGATACGTTCCTTTGTTTCGCATAGTTATAATGTATTTGACAGCATGTGACTGAGACCTCTCGTGTAAGCCTGGCGGCCGGGTTTTCGGTAGTCTCCTACACAGCCGTTTTTAGTGTCGTCACGCAATGAAGGAGCGTTGCGTGACGATACTAAAAACGGCTGTGTAGCAGACTAGGTTTTCGGAGGTCTAGGCCACTTGCACGATAGCGTCGTTTTAATACTGCGACTAGAATCCTTCAGGGTTTTGCTTCCTTGAGCAAATTATCTTTTGTTATTTGAACCTCCCTGGGACTACCAAATTTCAATATGAAAGGAAAAACAAACGTTCTGGGCTAAGAAGTAAAAAGACGTCATCATGAAAATGGCCCATTCTGGCGTGTCATATCTGTTTTGTGCCAAACTATGTTTTTTCTTCTCTTTCCCACTGTAAATTTACCTGATCTGGAGTAATATTGCACCATATTCTACCTACAAATGTTAATCCTTTCCTTTTAATTTGGAGAAGAATAAGTAAGATAAAAGTATTTTCGCTGACAAAATCGGAGCAAAACATTCTCCGCAACCAATTTGTCACAAATTGGCTTTTTTCGACAAACGTTCGTCAAGTTTAACGTTTTTTTTTCGAGGAACAGGTTTTTTAAATTGGAAGAAAGGCAATTCTCATGTTCAGTATGTTAACCCCATGGACGGTTCGAGCCAATTCGGGCCAATTTAGAGCGACGCAGATCATGCATTTCTGAACGGACTTAGCTTTTAGTTGAAGTGATTAAGTTCAGTAAGCACGACAAATTAGGAAGGGATAGATCTTTGCACAAACACCTCATTTTGGGAAATTCTAACCAATCCTGCCAGAGTTTTACGAACAAAATTCTACTAAAATTTGGGCGGAAATTGGCTGCCAATTTCACCATTCCCTACCCAGCTACTCGTTCTAGATAAAATTTCCTTCTCAAGTTCTGGATTAAAGATATTCAGCAACAATTCGATGAGAAAGAAAGACGATCAACTGACTAACAATACTACACATAGAAAATAACGGAAAAAGAGAAAAGAGAGCAAGAAAGAAGGATCCAAAATATTCGCCAAAAACGAAAAATTACAGCCAGCTAGGAAAATTCTCGCCATTTTCATGCTAATCCGCGGAAAAAAAGATCCAGAAAGGAGGGTCTGGTAAAAATGCGTTCTTTTTTACGCTACTTAAATTCGGTAATCCAAGGGTTTCCTTTGTATTTCCTCTACGATTTACTAACACGTTTTGTTATCTAAAACGTCATACATTAGTTCTTAATTTAAGTTTTCTTTCTTTAACAGAGTGGCTAAAACAGGTACCGGATCATGGTGAGCTTCCTGGCTGCCTTATTAAACTTTGCGGTCAGAGTATAGTTAACCATGAACAACGAAACCATATTCCCCACCCCATGGCTACCTTCAAAGCTCTTTGGAAGCAATTCAACTCAGTTGAGCAATCACACGAAGACACTGGGCCTAACCTACGTTTTTACGCCGGCTGGAAACATCACAAAACGTGTTCTATGCGTCGTTTTGTTATTTCTTGGTATAGTGGGATTTCTTGGAAACTGTTGCATATTTTACTTTCTCGGGAAAAAGCCGAAGAGAGGTGTTATCCAGACAAATCGCTTCGTTACAAATCTGAACTTATACATAAGGAGTTTATCTCTGTCGGATCTCCTTAACTCGGCAGTCTCGGCACCTCTACTCTGCATTCAAATCTCGTTTGATGTATTTCAAAGAGGGTGGGCTTGCAAGGCGGTGCGGTATACTAACTTCTTGTTCTCAGCTGCTACCGTAAACACCCTTGTAGTGATAAGTATTGAGAAGTATTTAGCGACTCGCACCGTTTTTCGCACAGTCTCAACCAGGAGCATGCGCAGAATGATCATTTTTGCGTGGTTACTGGGAGCACTCTTCATGTTACTCCCTGCGGCGACATATGACGGAACAACTGTGGTCCTTAACGACACTCACTACACTGTCATCTGTAAAAATAACGAACACTTCTTTCCCTTTAGAGTAACATGGATCATTCTTCCAATACAGTACATTCTTCCAGGAATGTTCGTCACGTATGTCAACCTCTGTTTGATGAAAACCGTATGGGACAGCGGAAGACGACAGGTTGCCACGGTGACGAAGAGAGATTTTCAGGCCGAGCTACGCCTCAAAAAGATTAGGGGGACCACACTTCTCGTTGCATTAACATTCTCTTTTATAATCCCTTTCTTTTTCTTTTTAGGAAACATTGCATATACGCAGATAGCTAAGCCACAGCGTGACTTTACAACTGATTACGCGTGGCGTTATGGAACGGGTTGTGTCGTGTATTTGAGCGCTCTATTGAACTTTGCAATCTACTTTGTTCAAGTGAGAAGCTTTAGATTATTCGTTATTGACCTGATTCTGTGCAGACGAGATGACAATAACCATCTCTCTGGTATTGTGGTCTCAGGCGAACCAGCAGTCACTTTTAAAGCTAAAAGCGGAACGCACAAAAGAGAAGAAGAAATTATCGGGATAAAATATACAAATCGAACTGAGTAGAAAGACAGACCTGACTTGGCGATCTGAAAATATACAGTACTATGACATTCGGACTTCGCTGGGAAGAACAACCTCAAATATACCAGCGCCATCTAATGCAGCTACTGTAATTCGATGAAGTATGTTTAGGGTACAGATCTAGGTTTCTGACCGAAGAGAAAAGTACAGCTCAGATACAAAGTTTGTACTTGAGATAAATTAGGGGTTAATAGGTGAAAAAGCAAAAATTTATGGCAGGGACACTAATGGAAAGGGGATGCACAGGGGTACCCGAAGACTCATCCCAACCCCTCCCCCCAACTCCGCAGTATTGGCCCCTTTTAAAACATTCCCCATTTTTTCTTGAAAGTGTATCGGACTTACAATTAACAGGGCATAATTCTCTTATTTAAAGTTGATTTCAATATTTTTTTTAAAAAAATAGATAGATTTACAGCTCGTCGCAGACGATTACTTTAAACTACTCTTTCGGTCAATCGTAGAGAGATGTAGATAAGATAAAATAACTTATTGTAAGATAACTTTCCTTTTATCAGCAGCGTTTCCCGGGAATTACCCTCCTATTGGAGCCCAAAAGAAAAGCCCCTCCCAAGTTCCCGAATTGAGGCCCACAAGTCGCGACACATTCAGTGATTTAGGTCGGTAAATTGTCTAAATTGGATTAAGATACATTTATTTAGTCAGCAGATTCAAATGAGGTCAAATGATACTGTAATTAATTTCACTGCGATATGATAGTTTAGTCATAACTTTCGACCTTCAAAACTAACTTATTGGGCTTTTTCAGTTTATTCTGTCAGTTTTTTTCTTTGGGTAATTATTCCACAGCTAGTGAGGAACGGAATGACCATTCACAGTGGAAGCTGTCGTAAGAGGACACCCTCGGGACTCGAAAAAGGTGTCCGTAACTGGACGGTTACAGGAACTTAAAAATACAGAGTTTGTATGGGAGTTAGAGCGGTTTTCACTTGACTGTCGTAAAACCAAAACCAAAGTAAATACACTAGCCAACCAAAGGGCGTAGTAAAACCAAAACCAAAACCAAAACCAATCCCTTTCGACAGTCAAGTGAAAACCGCTCTAAGAAAAATGGGGTTTTGTGAGGGCGCTCGTAAGTAGAGCTTGTCCGCTGACGAAAGTGTCCGTTAGGAGAACTTCTACTGTAATGTTATTTTGTGTGTCTCAACAAACGACTGTAAATTACAAACGTTCTTTAACTTTGCCAAACTAAAAACTACCTACACTAGTAGCAGCGCCTTTTGGCTGCTATTAATCCACAAGTAACGAGGACCGTTTCCGTCGGAATTACAGGATATACTTCTGGGAACAAAACAATCTGGATCCCCTTCCCCCTAACCAACTTTTCAAATTTGTGTTGTTTGTTGTTTCCTAAAGGTGGTAGTTAATATTTCTTCTGCAGTCAATGAGGGACATTATTTGTAAACATCCATTGACCCCTTCCCGGATCCTGTTTGTTACATTTGCCTACAGTGCCTGATCAGTTACCTAGCAACTGGCCAAGCCTCTTGATGGATTCCTTTTCAATGGATCGGGACACATCAGTAAGGTAATACAAATCAACTGGAAAGTCAGTCGGGGTGAGAACGTTGACAGTAATGGTTGTCTGTTGTCCTGTAAAAATGAAACGTTCATCATTCACAAAATTGAACCTCAAGCCGGTTGTGAACACGCCCGTAAGACGAGGCATTATCAGCTCTGGTACGAGGTCATTTTTAACAGTAACCGAGACCCTCTCTGGTACTCTCAGAGGGTTAAAGATCAATAGGGACAGTGGAATTGAGAATCCTGATACGAGGATGCCTACAGTCAGACACCGATCAGTACAACAGGACAGCGGACCGCTAAAGGAACAGTCATCTCCTCTAATGCCAACAATGCTTTAGATCGAACCCTACCAACCATGTCCTGGGTGTTCCTGATACACTAATCACTAATATATAGATTTAGCCAGGGCTAAAAGCGAGGCTGCCATTAATAAATTTATAATTTAAATTAAACAATAAACTTGTATTCGAATTCCACAATTCAGTTAACTTTAGAGCACATTTATGTCACTTTTGAGGCAAAGGCTACCAGATTTTAGAGAAAAATAATTTGCAAACAGCCCAAGAGTGAACCAAATCTTACATCGAGTTGATAGCCTCATATGTACACTCAAAAACTGGTAATCATCTTCGATCACATTTAAGAGCCATAATGGCTCTTGATCACCGTAGATTAATTAGTGGAAAAAAAATCAGGCCAACTTTTTTGCGTTCGACAAGTTTACTTTGCGAAATCTTGTCAACAAATCTGGGTGCGTGTAAACCAACTGTTTTTATCATACCGGCAGACCTCGGACAGAAAGCAGTATTTCACAATACAAATTTCACTCATTCAATATTCATAAACTGTTAAAAAAATTTCCAAAATCACCTATACGGCCATCCGGTTCTCATTTTTGTATTGCGAGCTGTGGCGAGTGTTTGAATGAACATTAACAGAGTTACGCTCCAACATTATAAAGAATTCATTATGTTTATTTTTTATTTAATGGTTTAACACGCGGCATTTTGAGTACTCCTGCAAACGATGTTCACTGAACGACTGAAAGCAATCGGCACAGCGAATAAAATTACAAGAGAGACTACTAACAATCAATAAAAGAAATATAATTCGGTGAAACATATACAGAGACAACAATTTTCATTCATGAATACAAGTATTAAAGTGTCCCTAAAAATCCTGAGTCTTCAAGCTTCAAGCTTAAGTTTATGTTTTAAGCCGGCTTCTCGGTGGTTGCTTTTTTCAAAGACGAACTCGAGGCAAGAAAATCGCTCAAAGCTTTTTTTCCGGCCAGAATTATAACCAAATATTCTTTGGAACGTTTTCTTTCTATTTGCGGTGAGAAACTGTCTGAAGGCTTTTTAAAGTTCTGTAAGCTTATATCAAACCTGATACTCGGTCAGATCATTGTCTCAAATCTTACAAACGTGCATAAACTAAATGCCCGCATAAACTCTGCCTGAATTCATTAAATTAGATACAAAAAACAAACATCAAATACAATAATTTCTCTGGCTTACCATTCGAGATGCAGCTCCTGAAAGGTATCAAGAAAAGCCAGTATCGCTTCAGACTTTGCAATCCTCTTACGCATCAAGCAAGGTGAAAACGAAAACGATGCCATCCGAAATCGGATTTCCGTCTTTGACAAGCGACGTATTCCTCAACCAAAAACCCAATAAACAAACTGGCCATGAATAACAAAAGACTCCTGATAGCAGCTGAATTCCATTTTGCACATCCAGTGGAAAAAGACAGTTAAAAACATCACAAGTTGACACAAAACTCTGTCAGCTTCTGCTGTCAAAGTAAACAAGATTCAAGATGCTGCATAAATTTTCCGCATGAACTCACCTGTCAAATTTTGACCAATCAGAGCATAAAAATTGGACGTAGAGCGTGACCAACGCGTGACCATGGTGAGAAAAGTCATAAGCAACTGTCTTCCCTGCCTGTAACAACTGGCTGAATTTTCGCGTCCAAGGTCAGTTTGCAATCAAAATTTTAATTGTGTAGCACATAAACACAACATATTTCATATGAATTTAGAAAAAAATTGAACTTGAGCCTGCGATCAACTGAAAACTAGTAACTTGTCAGCGGATAACTTCAAAAAATACTTGACCTCGATGGGTCGACACCTGAGCCCGCGATACGGTCAAGTGATACTGGTCAGCGGGTACCCTGTTTTGACAGCTGTCAATTGATCGAAACATTGATGTCCAATATGTGTGCATTATCAGTTTAACTAGTAAAAGTATGGGATTGAACATTGTTCACGATCTAGTAAACAATTAACTGGTCAGCGGACAGCTTCCAAATAAATCACGTCACCTCGATGAGTTGACATATGAGCCCGTGATATGGTCATGGGATACTGGTCAGTGGCTATCCTGTTTTGACAGCTGTCAATTGACCATATTGTGAATGTCCTATACTAAAATCCTATATTAAAGATGTGGACTTGCCAAGACACGCCTGAGACACCCCTCCCTTCTTTTTGATAGTCTCCCCTACCCCACCCGTACAATCTGTAGACGCGTACGTACGTACGTACGTACGCTCGGTCAATCACGTGACAACCAAACGAAAAGAGGTTGACCATATTCCATTAGCCTGAGATCATGCCCTCTCCCTATTATCCCTTTATGTCTCTGACGGGAAGAGGGCATGATACATTTCTTTGTCGGATCACATGTAAAAATGCCAGAATCTGGACTTTTTTCTGATTGGATAGGAAACAATGCGGATGATTTGCGCTGTTCCGATTGGCCAAAATGACGCCATCCGTTAGTTGTTGTTGATTTCAGTCTGCATTTTTGCTTGCGTGATAAGCAGTGAATACACACGCGAGTTCGTTATGAAATTTCTGCCCGCTCAGTTTTCTTGAATTTGAAGAATGCCTAAATAGAAGTTTCATCCATTGAAATATTTACCATCTCATCGTATACCAAAACAGTTGCAGTCAAAACTTCACCGATCATTTGAATGCAATTTGATACCGGCTACAAGTTACAGAAGCGACAAACGGGTTTACTTTTCAAATAATCAATTCATGAATGGAATCTTGACCTGGTTTGACTGTATTTCCTCCTTCAGAAATCATGCTGCGAATTATTCTGAGCGATCTTCGCTTTCACAACACCTTTCAGTTCGTGAAATATGGTGCTTCAGCCTAATTTTTTTTCCACTGCTTTCGTAGTACAGAACGAAGTCAACGAGCTTTAACCAGTAAATTCTTTATTATTTGTAGCTATTCACAAAGGTACGACAGCTTCAGCTAGCAGTATTTCATCACAAAAACAACACATTAATTTTTTTTTTTTACGAAGCGCCATCTGAACACGGACGTAGTTAAACATTTTTTTTCCCCTAAAACTGATTTCACTGTGAGACATTATTCGCGCCAAAATTTGATTCCCGTTTGGTAAACGCTTACCGGTATTGGCTACAAACATGACAGGTCAAGCAAACGTTAGATTATGTAAATTAGGGGGCGGTTGACTGCTTGTTAAATAAATGTATCAGGCGTTATTTTTTTTTCCCTCTCGAGCCAAAAAAGCAAAAAAAAAAAAAAAAAAAAAAGACGCCTGATCTCAGGTTATATTCCATGGGTATGGGGCTCTGTCCCACGCGCGCTTCGCACGCGCGGGAGCCCCGCTAAGAACTACGGTGGCTTACTAATAGTCGCGCTCGGTAAATCGTAATTCGACTATTGCAAACGATAAAAGCAAACCTTAAATAATATTGATCTTCAGATATTTCACAATTTTCACCACTTGAAAAGGGTTTATGTTATATCTACAGTAGTTAAGGGTGAGAAATATCGGATTTATACTGTGAAACTCACAAAACCGTGAACACCAGAAATGTTTATGGAATGTTATTGTGTTGCGAGAAATTAGCCAATAAGGCGCGAGATAACTAACACGAAAACTGAGCAATGGTAATTAGTATAGTTTGTGGTTTTAACGTTTGCTTGCGTATTCCTGATCTTTATCGTAATTTGCAAGTACCCAATTATCATTCCTGAAATTTTTCAGGTGTTCACGGTTTTCGGAGTTTGACAGTAATCTACCCCGCTCGGGTTTTCTTGCTTTGTGTCGCCAAAAATAGTTTGTTTTGTCCATATATTATTGTGTTCTTTGCAGTCCAAGCCAGTTCGGTAACAAACTTGGCTGAATATTAGCCTTGTTCTCTCTCTTTTTAAAGTCTGCGTTTAAAAAGAACTTGTGCAATAACGAGCCATCTTTACCCCTGGCTTAGCCAATAACGCACATGTACTGCAGCCTGCATAACAGGCGCTTTATGAGCCAAGCGAGGCGAACGCGGCATTTTGAGCGAAGCACGAGACGAGGGGAGGAGCTCTATGCTTTATTTTTCTCCTCCCCTCGTTTTGCGCTTCGTAAAAAATGCCGCGTTCGCCTCCCTTGGCCCATAAAGCGCCTGTTATGCAGGCTAATGTACTGCAGCAGTAACACTGAGTTATGTGCATCAAAACCTTTATTAGGCAATAGACTTTTTTAGCTTGCATGTATGTTTTGTTTTCTCATTTCAGAACACGTTTTGGTTCTTATGCACGTGAATCCTCGAGCATATGTATGCATAAGTAATAAAAAGACAAAAATTCCCTGGAGAACATCACGTGGTCTGAATCGGGAAAGCAAAAGAAAAGATCGAGCAGAATGATGAAATGCCAAGAAGCAAGAGAGGATAAAGTCCTCTCTTGCAAAGAAGTATATGTATGGTATAAGGGCAAACACACTTAATCACTCCCACACTGATGACAACTGTGGTGTTATAATGTTTACATTGATCAGCATGTAAGAGCGATGAATAGTTAGGACTGTTTAGTTACAGTCGAACCTGTCTAATACGGACACCGAAGGGACAGAGCGAGGTGTGAAGAGATTTCCGTGTAAAAGAGGTCACTATGACGACGTCACTTTTATGACTACATTTCCGTAAAACCAGGCTCACACTCGTCTTGAAACTGCATTTAACGGTTATTAATTCACGGTCAAAGAACGGGCGCTGTCTTTCAGAAGCATACAACATTGTACATCTGAGCTACAGACAAACTACTGTTTTAAAACGAAACGAGCTACAGCGCAATGCTGCATGTAAAAAGTTGTAACATAAAGTACAATTCTGAAAGCGTCTTTCGCTACTGTTTTTGTAAGTGCAGTAAACAGTAACTAGAGTACAAAATGTAACAGAAAAGATCTTTATGCTATCTATAGTTATTGAAGCCTTCAAAAAGTCGGCTCTGTTTCTCTGTACACCTTTCGCAAATCGTTGTTTGGTATACAGTGACTGGGCTTTATATCACCTTGCACAGCTCACCAGCCAGACTAGGCGGGATTCTCCCTGTGCAGATTCACCTGATCGGGATTCGGGATTCACCTGATCACCGCAGTGTCCGTAATAAAGAGGTTTTAATTAAGTTTTTATGAATTTACTCTCTGGGGCCGAGATTTACAGGGTGTCCCAAAAGTTCGTTCCTCTAATTTCATGCGCTATAACTTTTGATCAAAACTTTATTCTTGCATGAAATTTCTAGAAGGTTTTTATTGCTCTATCGAGTACATGTATTCAGAATTCCACTGAACCGGCATTCCCCCTTCGTTATTTTATCGCATCCTGTAGCCGTTGCAGCATTGAGTGGGATACAGTATGCATGTAGAGCCACAGATGACTCTATTTTGAGCTTTTTTATCACCTGGTACGCAGGAACCACTTCTACACTTTGACCCCCCGAACAACATTCTTTCAAGTTTAGGCGTTTAGGCAGCTGGAAAAATATACTTTTAACATTCATCCAGAAAAGATAATCATCCCAGCCCCTATTCACGGGAACGCTTTTGTACCTCTTTACAAATTTGAGACGAGCTAAGCCGAGGTCTTTTGTTGCCACCTCAGGGGCCTCTAACCTTCGCTTTTCATCAAACTGCTCTGGACATGTTTCGCTAACCATTGTGAGAGCTATCTTGTTGAGTCGTCTCTTTTGAAACTAACCTTCTTCAAAACTATTTTAGCGCTTCATTCAGGACCATCAGTCTTCCCCTCCGTTTTTTGTCTTGAAAACCTTCATTTCTCGATGACCATTTCACCAGCCGAAAATTCGGATTTTTCCATTTTTTCATCAGTTATTTCTCTGATAAGCCGGTAAACAAGTAAGTAAACATGCTCATGTTCTCACGTAGCTGAACATTTTTGCGTTTTGAGGTTTTTCTCTTTCATGATATTCACAAAAAACAAGGAAGGAGTTTGAGCAAATCGGGCTACAAAATACAAAAAATATGTGGAGGGAAAATGTACTCGCGCACGCGCACCTTTGGCATCGAATATTAGAGTCACCAGATGGCACAACAAGTATAAAATATTAGATTGTATTGAAAGACACAACTTTTGTTTAAGTGATTTGCTTACCAATTCCAATTGTACTACATTACAGTCTTATAAAGTAGAGGAACGAACTTTTGGGACGCCCTGTAGTGTCCGGTGTCCGTATTAGAGGGAGTCCGTATTATAGAGGATTATTTTTAAAGAAAATAGATGAGAATTTTGTCGGGACATTGGAAACTGTGAAAGGTTTGAACCCAGCAGTCATTTCAAAAGGTTGAGTTTGATCGTCCGGGTGAACGTAGTCCTGAATAGGACTGTTGTTGTTGACAGTGACTGACGTTTCGACAACCTGTGCGGTAGTCATCTTCAGAGTCAAAGTGAGTTGTATCACATTGGAAACTGTCCGTAATAGAGAGGTGTCCGTACCGAGGGGTTCGACTGTAGCCAATTAAAACACACTATTCGCTTCATCAGCGCTGCTCTTAATCACAGTCAGGCTTTTAATTAATCACGGAGCCGGGAACATCATAATAAACAGATTCTTCTCACTATTTTTAACTTCGAGTGAGATTAGAAAAATGACGTTTATTGTGAAATGCATGTGTTGTGCCAGGTCTTATTAAACATATATTTATGCACGAAAGATGAGTCACGTTTGCTTCAAAACTTAGACTTCCTCTTTTTACAGTAAGACATAGTTTGGCTCCACATTTGTATTTATCAAAGTCCCAAACTGGAAAATTGGTGTCGAGTAAAATAAACCAACAAGGAAAATACCCTTCATTTTTCTTTCGATCTCTTCGGCTTTAAGTAATGATTGGTGTTCACTATCTCAAAGGCTCAAAAACCCTGGCAATAATTGTCTGAATTAACAACTGCCGTTCAGTTTTTTATGCTTAGAACATGTTTGATCCCATGTCCCTACCGTTTATATTTTTAGTTTGTAACTATCTGTCACTTTCAATTACTGACAAATCGCCTTTCTCGTGACCGTAAAAAACTAATACAGTGTAACCTCTCCTTATGGACACCTCTATAATACGGACACCTCTGTAAAGCGGACACTTGGTTCTGTCCCTTTGGTCTCCGTATTAAAGAGGCTTGACTGTATCGGATGCCGATCTAACTCACCACTTCAGTGCTGTTCTCACGACTTTACAGAGACCACTGTATAAACCATTAGCACATTTGGAAAAAATCAAATTATTAAAGTCTGCCTGAAAGTGCTATTCAGCAATGGTGCCTGTTCTTTTATGCATATGCTTCTTGGTAAATTTCATCATTTTTTTTATCTCCTTGAAAAGTGGCCTGACATGTTGCTCATAGTTTTGCCAAATATATGTGTTATTGACCAAACGCAAGGTCATGATGGCTTAGTAGTGGGCATTGGCCCAGTTCCTTTTTTGCGTTTTCGTAAGTGGAAATTAATGTGCTTCATATCAGCTTTCATTTGATTCCTTGCACATTAACATTTCACACACAGACACTCGATCAGCTGTGTCATTTATAAGGTTCTCGAATTTGATAATCACTCTTTAGACTCCAAAGTTGAAGCAAAATTATTAATATCACTACAGGAAGGAATATTCTTAGTGTGAGTCATATCATTAAACTTGTCATTAATGGGAAAACATATTAATAGAACCACTGGAAAGTCCTGGTCTGTTTAAAACGCCGGCTATTTCAATGGTCACGATTTTAAAAGAAGATAATAATAATAAAAATAATAATAATAAAATAATAATAATAATAATAATAATAATAATGATAATAAGACTAATGATAAACATAATTGATTATTCTCTCCCCTTTTGGAGGGTTTCAGAGATAGTGAACCAATAATTCAAATGAAACATAACAAAGCTAAGAATCCCAGCTGGTAGGAGGCCAACCATGGAAGAGGATTTGAACTCGGGACTACAGAGAACATATCCAGCTAGCGGTCAGCAGGGCGAGACTTGAACGTGGGGCTAAAAGTCCCGCGGCGTTCTAATCGCTCGTCCATGCTGCCTTCACGGTTAAAACAACCTCGTTACTGTTACACCACTAACGTTTCGCAATATAATTTGTTCTACAGGAAAGTATATCAATTTTATTTTCACTGAGTCGACTCGGCCACTTTGTTCATCCCAAAATAGTAACTCTAAAGGATGTATTAAGAATACATTAAACTGAAACTTCCACGAAAAATAATGAATAATATTGCTCTACAGATATTTGACACTGCGTTGTCACCATTTGAAAAGGTTTTGATAATCACACTTAAGAATTCTATCACGGACTCCTAAAGTTAGACCAAAACTACAGCTGAATATTCAATAACACAACAACACGATGAGTCTATTTTAGTATAGTTTATAGAGAAAAATTATCCATACTCAACAGTTTAAACTTCCATCTGAATGTTTCACAATAAAGTCAAAACTAGCCAATTGCTAGTACAGCCGCTCCCTTCCCTCGACGCCCCTTCTCTATAGTCTGCTACACAGCCGTTTTTAGTGTCGTCACCCAACGCTGTGCTGTGTAGCAGACTACCCCTTCTCCAATTTTAATTTTTTTTAGGGGAGGGCTAGGGAGCGATTGTAAACGGCCTACCAGTTAAAGGAAACTCCTACATCTGTAAGTTACAAGACACTTCTACAATTTGTAATAAACAATCAACTAAATGAAGGGTATCACTTTTTTCACAGAGTGGGCCACTTTTTTCATCTAAAACTGCTGTCTCTGCTGGAAAATTGCCTAATAAGGATTTGATGCATATTCCCTTAGTGTTGCCAATGCGTTTTTGGCTTGGCGAGGGGATAATGTGACTGGTGATTGGCCGAGTTACGTTTTTAACGCAGAAAAGGAATAAGGCTTATACATTCAACCATCTTTATCGAACTGGTTTGGTCTACAAAGGACTCTTTACATAATCAAAGAACAGAAAATATTTTCTTGCGAGACAAAGCAGTTGATCCCGAGCGGGCTAGATAGGCCTGCCTTGCCCGTTTGGATAGCCAATCAGATTATAGCAGGATTTGCTTCACCTTGGCACTCATATTAAATCGCGGAGCAACTGCAATAAAAAAAAAGAACGAAAAACGGATCCTATATTTTAAACTGCCAAATATGACATCTTTAATACTTGGTATAAGCCTACAAAGAGAGTTGCATGGTAATCACTTAAATAAGAAATCGTGTAAAAATGTCTCAAGATCACTATTTTTAACTGCGAGTTACATATTTTAAAAGTAAAACGACTTGCTGAAAAGCGTTTAATTTGTTTTTATATATTGTGTCCATGCGATTAGTCACGTTTCAAAACTTAAACTTCCTGTTTTTGAATTTAAAGTACCAAACTGTTCTTCTTAAGTACAACTGAATTTCTCAATATTTGAACACTGACTTAAGTTGAAGAAAATCACTTTACGCTATCTGTCTTTAAAGAAGACCACTACACATACGCCTGCGAATACAGCGGCTTCTCGTTGCTCCTTGCCTCGCAATCAAGCTGCCACTGCCTTCTATAAAATGTTCTTTATTTTTAATCATGCACCGCTTCCCTCTTCTTTCAATAAGCAAAACTAAAATGTCATGAACATCGTTACGTGGAATAACTATACGGAGAGGAAAATTTGCTTTGAAGTCGTTGCGCAGATTTACCCAAGAAAAATGACATTTATGTGCTAAAATACAGTATAATGTTTTTATCAACATATATTTATAGGATGACGGCACGTTTATTTTAAAACCTAGACTTCCTTTTCTTGCAGTAAGCCGTCTCACATTTGTATTTGAAGTCCCAAACCTTTTGGCTGGTCCAACTGCGTTTCCCAAGATTTAAACTCAGTGGCGAGGAAAAGAGGGGCATAAGCGCTAAACTATAACATTTTAAAAGTGACTGGTGAGGTATGTGTGAGTTACTTCGTTAACGCGTGTTTTATTTATAACAAAAGTGGTATTTTGTGGTGAACAGAAGTTTAAGTCCTTGAGGAAGACAACGAGGAAAATACAGTTCTTTTTTCGATCTTTTCAGTTTTAGGTACCACTATCTCAGAAAGGCTCAAAGACTCAATAGTTTATTTAACAGCTGCCTATTCAGGGATAGTTTTCTATGCTTAGCTAGAACATGTTTGATTCCATTTTTCATCAAAGAGAACAGATTCTGTCTCGGGAATCCATATGCTTTATTGTTTTAACTTGGCTAGACTGGAGTACCTCTTTACAAGTTTGAGTATTGGAGATGAAAATTTGTTGTGATCCATGTTTCATTGACATGGGAGTTGTCATGTAGCTCCCTTAGTTGCCTCGATTATGGCAAACTTTGAACAAATTCTATGTGAGCATTTTGGAAATATTTCAAAACAAAATTTTAAGGGTCATAAAAACGGTGGATAAACATGCTATCATCATCATTGGCTAATATGTAAAGGGAAAATGATGAGGTCTGGAAAAATGCAGTTTCATCTCATAGTGGTTTGATTCCATTTGAAACAGTGTATCAAAAACGAGGAGGATTGCTTCGGTCGATTGCGAGGAAGAAGAATTGGATAGCTTGCGTTTGGCTGCCTTTTACCATTTTTGTATGTAATTTGGTCCATGCCTACAAATTTCACGATAGTATGTTTATAGAACCACTCGATATTTAATAATCCCGAGATCACACTCTCAGAAAGGCTCAAAGACCCAATAGTTTATTTAACAGTTTCCTTTCAGGGATAGCCTTCTATGCTTAGACATTTTGATCCCTGTCATTGCTGAAATCGGATTTTATTTTCAATTTTATCCGCTAGTTTAGATTGCAGACAATTCGCAGTTCTCAAGCAAAAAAAACTGATATCGAATGCTGACGTATCTCGACTAAAAAAGACCACTTTAAAGCTGTCCGTCTTTACCACTGCATTAACCTACGAATACATCCGCTCCTCATTGCTTCTTGCCTGGCGATCAAGCTACCAATGCGCTAGTTGAAAATTTTATTTGCTATCAATTGCTCTTCCATGTTAAACCAAAAATCAAAGTAAAACGTAAAATAATAATAATAATAATAACCCGTGAACAATCATAGGACAAGAAAATTTGCCTAACCTTGTTTATTTATTTAAATTTTTTAGAAGTTTGACCTTTTCGTGAATTTGTATGATTGGGAGAAAATAAAAAATGTGAAAGCTGAGCTTGCCTTTACAGGTCAAGACAGACACGGAAAATTAAGATAGCCAGTTTTAATAAATTATAATCATTTTGGTAAATTATAAACAAAAGCTCGTCCACACGTATCCGGATATTTTTGGAAACGGAAACTTTATCTCCGCTCTCTGAAAAATACGCTTCCACACGTAGCGTTTTCAAAGTTCACGCCCATCCTCGCAATTTAAAAACGATGGAAATACGATAGCAACTCGTGGCATATGATTTATGACATCATGGTATTCGAAAACCTCCCGTTTTCGTCCGTCTATACGTAAACGAGAAGCAAACGTATTCAAAAGTCTCCACTTTGGAAAGCATTTTGATAAGATGCATTTTCAGTAACTGTTGTCACCGGATACACTGTTGTCATCGATAGGCCAAACCGGAGAAAACAAAACAAAACAAAACATACCAAATCAAGCAACAACAAAAAATCGTCGTTTTCAAATAAGAGGGTCTGGATGGGGGGTTACAAATGTCAGTTGTCAGTTAAAATTTCGGTCATTTGTCAGTTGTCAGTTAAATGGTTGTTAATGATGAACTATGAAACTTATTTGAATATTTTACGCTAAATTTGGCTTAAAAGGCGCATATAATGTAAATTCATCATTAAATTCGAAAACTGATGCCATAGTACCTTCATATTTATCAGTTTTGCTGTTGTACATGTTGTAAGCATTTCAATTGGCCCTCCTTTTCTCAAGTCTTGGGTTACTCTCCTCCACTCGAAAGTTTTTGCTGGCCAGTGTCTAATATTGCCAGCCATTAAGCCAATCAAAATTTATACCTTCAGAATATTGTATACGCATTATGCGTGAGTCTTACGCCTGTGGACTAAAGACATCGATATCACGCATCAAGGACAATTTCTCACGCCTGACTCACAAATCCGGACAAATTGTTCTTAACACTTTTGTGTCCTTTTTTGTATTCTAACGAAATCATATCAAAGCACGCTAAAATTGTCGTCTTTTAAGTAGCTTGGGAAGTGCTCAAACGTCTTCGGGAACATCTGCGGACATTTAATTTTAAACAACGTTTGGAAGTCTTCGGAAATTCGTCGAAAATCTTCGGAAGTCGCCGGGACGTTTACGGAAATCTCCGTCATGATAAGGCGAAAATCTCACGCATTTGACTTAGAAACAGTTGGCAGGTATATATTGAGACGTAGATCGTAACTAAGAATACCAAGAAAAACGGTCTCCGAATCATCTCAGTAAAAACTGCCAGCAATTGCCTATGTAACGCCCTCATTCTGATCAGCCATCGTATGGTCCATCGTATGCTGGCGCGTTCTCAGAGGAGCGTAAATTTGAGATCATAGGTCATTTACAACAGATGGTACATGACACACATGAGTTTTACACTAAAATCATTAACGAAATATGACACTTAAGCGTCTTGCTGCTAAGATTACCCTTAAAACTCACATTTGATCATATTGTCTGATGAAAAGAGTGGAACAATGCTATTTTAAGGCCTTAAAAACGGGTTTTGTAGAAAATAAGGGACAATCAGGTCCTTTGTCAGCTGACAATAAAACCTAAGGCAAATGTCAGTTTTCAGTTAAATTTTCGGCCATTTGTCAGCTGTCAGTTAAAATTTTGGCCATTTGTCAGCTGTAAGTTAACCCCATCCAGACCCTCAAATAACAACGGATACATGTGAACGGGGCCAAAGTATTGCCTGAAACATTGGCGCCTTTTTTCATTAATATGTATATGCTTCTTGGCAATTTTTTTTATCATTTTTTTTTATCTCCATGGAAAGTGACCTGACAGTATTGCTTTTTTTTTTTGACCGAGCGTAAGCTGACGTACGATGGCTTGGCAGTGGGGATTTGCCAAGTTCTTTCTTTGTTTTTTTGTGTTTTGATCTGGGGTTTTGATAATCAGTCTTTAGGATCCAAAAAGAGCAAAATTATTGATATCACAACAGGAGGAAATGGTTTTAGTATCATAGCACCACCTGTAAAGTTCAAACGTTCATTTCAATGATCACGATTAACAGAGAATAACATCTAAAGTTAAAACAACCTCCTACGGTTCTAAGCTGTTTTGTTCTGGCTTTTTACGAGCGTGACCGAGGATTGAACTCGGGACTACCGAGAATAAGCAGAATAAGTCCAGCTGGCCAGGAGGGGGTGGGGGGAACATCGTGACTACAAGTCCGCAGGCGTTCCTAATTGCTCGGCCACGCTGCCTCCACTGTTAAAACCACCTCTTACTCCTAAACCAATACGTTTACATGAAAGTATCAATTTTTTTTTCACTGAGTCGGCCACTTTGTTCATCCACAAAAATGTTTAAACTTCTAAAGGATATATAAAGAATACATTAAACTGACACTTCCACCAAAATAAATAAATAAATAAATATTATTGCTTTACAGATATTTGACAGTTTTCACCACCAGAAAAGGTTTTGTTAATCACACTTTAGGATTCTCTCACAGACTCCAAAGTTAGACCAAAACTACAGCTGTATCAATAAAAGAAAAAAAAACGAAATCTATCCTAGTTTTATTATAGTTAGTGCAAAATTATAAATTCTATTCAGTTTAAAGGTCCATCTGAATGTTCACCTTCAAGTTAAAACTAGCCAGTTGTTAGTACAGCCGCTCCCTTCCATCATACGCAATTGGTAACGCGGTGAATCATAGACGCCTACGGTTCTCCGACTGTAGACAGGCTAAGTCAAAAGAAACTGTTACCATAATCAACCAACTAAATGAAGAGTACATTTTTTTTTCACAGAATGGGCCACTTTTTTCATCTAAAACTGAATAAATTTTCTAGGTTGTGAAGAAAATTGAATTTTTAAAAAACAGTGACGCTTCCACATGTAAATCAGTGTTAAACCAAATTAATCTATGAGATATTTTGACAATTTTCACAGCTTGAAAGAGTTTAAGTTATATCTGGAGTATTTTACAGCATGTTTGCGTTTATAATATGTATATTATGTTTGTTATTTAAGAAACACGTATCTTTTGTTTGATATCTCCGCTGGAAATGGCCTAATAACTGATGCATATTCCCTTAGTGTTGCCAATATATTTATGCGTTCTTGACTATAAGCGACGGAACAATATCACTGATGATTGGCGGTGTTCTTCTTTTAACGCTGTAAAGGAATAAGGCTAATATTCAGCGATCTTGACCGAACTGGCCTGATCTACTATACAAAGGACAAAGCAGTTGATCCCCAACGGGCTTGATAGGCCTGCCTTGCCTAATTAAGTTGGGTAGCCAATCAGAACATAGCCGGCAGGATTCGCTTCACCCTGTCACTCATAAGTACCGGAGCAAGCGATACAATAAAAAAAGAAAAAAAAACAACAGATCCTATATTTGACACTGACAAAGGGGGGAGGGGTCTAACAAAAAAAATGATGACTTTAATACTTTGGTGTAAGTCGACCACAAGAGAGTTGCATGCGTGGTAATTGCTTAGTTAAGAAATAGTGTAAAAATGTCTCAAGATCGCTATTTTTAACTGCGAGTTACATGAGAAAATGACGTTTAAGTGCTGAAATACACGAAACGTTGTTTTTCATTAACATTATATCCATGCGATAACTGACGTTTCAAAACTTAAACTTCCTGTTTTTGTATTTAAAGTCCTAAACTATTCCTCTGGTCCAACTGCATTTCTCAACATTTAAGCAGAGACTTAAAAAGTTAAAGTTAGAAAACCGCTTAATGCTATCTATCTTTAAAGAGACCATTGCAAATAAGCCTGCGAATACAACCGCTCTTCATTGCTCCTTGCCTCGCAATCAAAGTGCCACCTTCTCTAAAACGTTCTTTGTTTTTAATCATAAACTTCACTGTTCTTTCAATATACAAAACTAAAAATGTCATGAACATGACGTTACATGGAACTGACAAGTATATACAGAGAAGAAAATTGGCTTTAAAACCGTTGCTTAGAGTTTCTTAAGAAAAGAATGACATTTACGTGCTTATATACAATATAATGTTTTTATCAATATATATTTATGGGATGAGTCACTTTTATTTCAAAACCTAGACTTCCCTTTCTTACAGCAAGCCACATTTTGTGTCACATTTCTATTTTAAGTCCCAAACTGTTCGCGTGGTCCAACTGGGTTTCCCGCAAGATTTAAACAGTGACTAGTAAAAGAGAGGCATAATTTAAAGCGCCAAACTGTCACATAAATGGACTGAACTGAGGTATGTAGAAACCTTATTTTAACGCGTTTTATTTATAACAAAAGCGACGCTTTGTGAAAAACAGAGAAGTTTACAATAAGTCACTGAGGAAGTCAACAAGGAAAATAATACAGTTCATTTTTAGACTTTTTCAGGTTGGGTACCACCATTTCAGAAAGGCTCAAAGACCCAATAGTTTATTCAACAGCTTCCTTTCAGGGATAGTTTTCTATGCTTAGATCATGTTTGGTCCCCATTTTTCATCAAAGAGTACAGATTCTCGACCTGCGAGAATCCACATGCTTTTAATTATTGCCTTAAGTTGGCAAGACTGGATTTTTTAGGTTGGATACCTCTTAAGTTTGAGTATTTACCACGTTGGCGTACAATAACAAAGATATCGGAACTGAGCGGTTACCACAGCCCTACGATAAAAAGATGAAAATTTGTTGTGATCCATGTTTCATTGACATGGCAGATGTCACTTACGTACCTCCCTTAGTTGCCTCGATTATGGCAAAGTTTGAACAAATGCTTTGTTGAACGAATTTTAAGGGTCATAAAAACAGTGGATAAACATGTTATCGACTTCATCGGCTATTAAATATGTAAAAGAAACAAAGATGAGGTATGGAAATGCAGTTTCATCTCATAGTGGTTTGATTTCATTTGAAACAGTGTACGAAAAAGAGGAGGATTAACTGATGAAGTGTGCAAGTGGCCCTGCATTCTATCAGTGAATTTAAGCCGAATTTCAATTCGCAAGCATAGAAGTAAGGCTAAGAAAGATGACAGATTTTTACGTGGAATAAAGAGTTTAACAGTAGTTCTTTCAATTTAACGAAAACAGATCGAAACTCAGTTGAGAATAACCGTGGGCTCAAAATAACAAAAACTATTTCTGAGTAGAACCTTATTGATTTAGATATATCAGTTCACTGAAAGCACTGAGTCGTATATTATCTTAAAGTGTATTCACGGCACAACTGACTGGAAAAGTCTCAGTGAAAGAGTTCAGTGAGAGTGGTCTTAACGTGACGGTAGTTAAGGAGCGATGACCGGACATCGAAATGATTCTTCTTAAGGAAGCAATTGAAATTCGTTTCTTACATTGCTCGCCTTTCAGTTTGGAGAAAGACTAAGTTTTTTGAAACAGAATAATGTTGAAATTCTAAGACTGAAAAAGACCATGATCCTGAAAAACGTGCCTCGCTCACGAGGAGGGGCCGGAGCTAAAGGAGCAAAGGATGAGTACGAAAAGGATCTTCAGTATAAGACTTAGTTTTATACCAACTCATGCCATTTAAACTCAGAAAGTTCGGAGTATAAACCGCAAACCGAACATTAACAGGAATACAGTCATGTAGTTTTATAAACTTTGTCAATGTTATGTCAAGTCTCTTCAAATTTGTATGATCATTCTGAAACTGACTAAAACGCACAAACAGATGCATATAATATTACGTAAAATCAGTGAATAGCACATTATGATTTCCAAATCAGAACTCGGGAAAAAAATCAGAATTTTCTTTAACATTGTTCTGAAATAAACAACAAATAAACGAATAAACCCTAAAATAGTAGTCAAGATATAACTGAGAAGCGTTCGTTGTCGTAGGACAACAGTACTTTTTTTTAATTAATTTGATGTCATCACACTTCGGCGTCTTTTTGAAACGAAACGTGATAAAAAAGTTTTTCTAGCTTTGCTTTAGTAAACATCTGAGAGCAGAATAAAAAAGTACTGCACAGGCTGAAATATGATTCCAAGTTTTTCGGTAAGAAAGTGTTGTTATGATTTTCACGGTTGGTCGAATATTTCAAGGATGAAGCTTAAACAATTGAGCGTGTTGTCGCGGTACCTCACTCACTTTACATGACATTTTCTCTAATAAAAGTAAATTACTAACAGTTTCATTTTACCACTACTAATGAAGCGATGGAGACCAAAACAGGAAAAATGCAGGTCAAAAGTAATCAATAGTATGAATTTGTTTTAAGAGCGGATGTTATTTCCACGGTTGGTCGATAAGTTTTAGTAATTTTTAGACTTACCGTAAATCCTCTATTAGCCCACCGGGGTGCTTATTTGTAACAAGCACTTTTGTTAACAGAGAGAATCTTATATGAGAGAGGGTAGGGGGGGATTTTTTCATTTGGCGAAACGCATCACCGGTAGCAAAAATACCGTAGTAGGAGACAGAGTAGACTGGTTACGTGTTGTACAAGTCACTGTCGACAGCATTTAATTCACTTGTGAGAGCAGTAAAACTAACAGAAACAAAATTCTTATTCTTCAAAAATGTACTTGGTTACACAGAGAAATAGAGCGTTAAGTTAAAAAAATTAAGCACATGAAGTTGGAGGTCATGCGGCCGAAGACAAAAAACAATATGAACTTGCAGCCTGAATACATTGTACCAAGAGAACTGATCAGTCCCCGATAAATTGTTCGTAACGGAATAAGGATGGAAGGGAGGGGGATAGGGGGGCTTAATAGAGAGGGGGGCCTGACATTAACTTTCCTTCTCTGAAAAAGGGGGTTTGGGGGGAAGCGGTTTATTTGAGAGGGGGGCTTGATAGAGGATTTACGTTAAGTATGACTCTGACCGACGTGACTATTCCTTAGTTTGTAATCAGTGATTCAATAATGTTCCCGCCGATATGATCAATTTGTCACTGCTAGCAACCACCACTATTTTTCATGTCTGATTTGAAGTTCTATTACACGTTAAGGTATTCAGATACTGAAGCCGATCTTACTGTTTTATTCATGCCACCCTTATTTCACTGAAGCAAATAAAATGATACGAAAATGTTGAAACAAATAGGTTTCGAAGCTTTGCGAATTACGGTGAACAGCTGAGGGTGCGGTGTTGAAAGTGATGAATAGTAATATTAAGGAGAAGGACAGTACAGGATTATGAGTTTTATTGCTGCAATTGAAATGGCAGACTATCAAAACCGTTTATTCAGTAGTACATGACGTCAGTATTATTGGCAATATCAGATTGCTGCACACATGAATTTAGGTGACTCCTTCACTAAAGAGATAGCAGTCAAGTCTTTCTATTAAACATGCTTGTCGGACGAATTTAAAGCGGTATCCAAAATCATAGCTAGCAAGTTTAAGCAAAGTGAAGATTTTTCCTCAAAACACACCAGAAACGGATTTTTTATTAAGTTTCTTTTCTAAAGCACTAGACAATCATTTTCTCCTCGTTTTTACTAAGTTCTCATTTGAGAATTTTTCTTGGAATTTGTCCTGTTTAAGTTGTTACTGACAATTTAACCTCGCATGCATTTCTTTATCTACAGTCAGCGGTTGAACTGAACGGTTAAGGAGATACCAGTGCAGACTAAAATCTTCATTAACGGGAGTACTCAACATGTCTTCACTAATGACAGCTGTATTTAAAGCCATCATCGGTCTGTTGGTGGATAAAGGAAGAGATAAACTGGCAGAAAAGTTGAATGAGGGTGATGTTACAGATCAGAAATTCCGTGGCCTGATTGTCCGTGAAATCGATGAAATAAAATCGAAGTTGGATGGTTTAGCAAGAAAGGATTTGTTAGCGAGTATCAGCCTTTTTAAGGAAGGGATCGAGTTGTTGTATGACGTGTTTGAAAGTGCCAGATCCAGTAACGAGCATCGCGCGGTAGAAGCAGCCGCAACAGCTTGTGTTGAGCCATTCGATATTGCTAAAGAAATGAGGAAATTACAGCGTACTGCCTTGGATGAGTCGGCCACGAGGAAGCTTAGCACAGCGAAGGAGACATTTGGTGAAGCTCGATTGGAAGCAATAAAAGCTTTTAGTAATGAAGCTTTGGAATTACCTGATCGCCTGTTAGCTATGCAATATCGACTGATGGCCACGATACTGAGGACAATTGACAATCCTACCGATGCATTAGGGGCTTGTAGAGTCTGCCTTGACGACTTACACCAAGTGCCAGCTGTTAAAGAATATTTCAAAGTTGAGTTGGAGGAAGGATTGAGTTTGAGGGCTCCATTTAAAAAAAAAGAAAGAAGGCAAATAATTTTTTCTGTCTGTCACGCTAATCGTGTGATCTATGATGTAATGAGGATGCTCGGTAGTGTAAAAATGTGGACTTTGCCTGATGTTGAAACTGGGAAAGAGAAAGTGGATCCACTCCGCAACGAAAGAGTTGTTAAAGCACTGACAAAACAAGGTAACGAGCGCTGCTGTTTACTATGGTCATTTGGTCAGGAGGGTGAAGAGGAGCACAAACTGAAGGATCCGCTTGGTATCGCTACAAACCATACAGGACAATTCGTGATAGTAGACTATGGGGATAAAACCGTGAAGGTGTTTGATAGCAACGGAAAGTTTGATTTTAGGTTTAATCCTCAAACTGATGACGTCGATACACAGTTAGATATTTTGGACGTCGCCACTGCAGGCGAGGACGACAAGATTTATCTTCTGGTCAGACTGCAGAAGCCTGGGGCTTGGAAATGGGAGGATGAAGTGCAGGTTTTTCACAAGACTGCTGACCTACAGCACAAGTTTCCTGTGAGGAGAGGGGGCTGGGGCAGCAGACTAACAGTGAGCAGCGGCAAACAACGCGGCAAAATTCTGCTGTTGGCAAATGACCTGTTGAGACGTGCCCTTGAAGAGGACGTTGTTGATGTTCATGAGCCGAGTGGTGAGTTCGTTTGTAGCTTTGGTAGAGGAGTGTTCAAGTGTGCAACAGATATCACTGCTACTTGTGATGGTCGCGTCATGATAGTGGACCGAGAGGATAACAGTTTGTACATATTTGATGTGGAGGGACACCAGCTTGGCAAATTTAATATCAAACATGAGAGAGATGTCTATTATCGCATTGCATGTCACCCGGCAATTGACCATGTTGTCCTTGCTGGTGGGGAACAAGAGACACTCCGTCTGACGCTGGCTATATACACTGTTAATGGCGAATTTGTTCGCAGAATTCAGCTGGATGAAAAAGTAGATTTTGTAAGTGGAATAACAGTGGCCGTGGAGGGTCACATTGCTGTGGCTTCTTTACAGGCTATTACAGACGAGGGTATTCGCAAAGCAAAGGTAATTGTTGTTTAAAACTAAAAAATTCGAAGACACAAGTCAACAGTTCTTATTTTACTTTCATGAATAAATGTCATCAAGGCAGATGTTTAAATTTAATGCTGCAGTTGACTGGAATCACTGGACATGACTGCATTAAGCCACATACACTGGCTTAAGTTCACTGATGTTTGTAGTAAATCTTGTGTTATCGCTCTAACTAAGAAACCAAGGTAAAATGAATGCGATACATGTACAGTAAACACTCGCTAATACGAACCTACCTTACATTTTTTTTTGAGGTCTGGCAAAAAAGGTTCATTTATTTTGGGGTACGTTACAGAGTAATTAAGGCTAAGTACAACTGTAGTTTCTTAATTTTTATGAAGGAGATATACAGGGTGTCCCAAAAGTTTGTTCCTCTAATTTCATGCTCAGTACTAACTTTTGATCAAAACCTTTTTTTTTACATGAAATTTCTAAAAGATGTTTATTGCTCTATCAAGTACATGATTGTATTCAGAAGTTCAGTAAGCTGCAGGTCCCCTTTTTTTTCTTATCACATTCTGTAGCCACTGCACATGGCATAGAGTGGGATAAGTCATCATAGCGTCTAGAGCCCCATATGAGCCACTTTTAGCTTTTTCATCACCTGGTACACAGGAGCCACTTTGACCCCCAAACAATACCATTTTTTTAGATTAGGCAGCCAAAAAAATATTCTAAGCATTCATGTAAACAAAATATAATCATCCCGGCCTCTCTCTGCAGTAAGGTTTTTTTACTTCTTTGCCAAGGAGAACAGCTGAACGTTGCTTGGTGGACTGAGCAAGGTTTTTCTTTGCCATCTCACAGGCCTCCAACCGTCTCTTTCCAGGAAAATGCCCCAGACTTAGCTTGCTAACTGTTTTGAGAGCCGCCTTGTTGAGTTTCCTTTTCTTTTTACCCAGCCTATTTTAGAACTATTTTAGCTGCTTTATTCAGGACTTTATGTTCTCCAGCAGGTTCTTAAACCACAGTTTCTTATTAGTGAGTGGGTGTTTACTGTAAGTACACTAACATTCTTTTGCTTCTTTTACAACTGGTGGTATAATAATATTTTTGTTTGTGCAGAATGGAAAATAATACAATCCAGATTCAGTTGGTTTACAAAAACATCCTCATCATTTACCAGCTTCTCTATAACTCTTTTTGTTAAAGATTCAGGTTTTTAAGTTTGAAATGCTCGAGCTACATTGTAACTCAATCGCATGCCACATCAAAATACACCTTTGAAATCTTCTCCAGAAAAAATATTTTATGATGCTCTCTAAATAAAATATTAAGCTTGACTCTGGCTTTTAATGTTAGTATACAGCTGTAGGTGAAACTCTGCAGCAATCACCTTAAAGATGGAGATCTCTAAGTGTTTATTATGGGGAGATAGGCATATAAAGCTTTGTTTCCATATGATCATCCCGATCACCCCAGTCGTTTAAAAAAGTTTGGAGATGATCCAGACAACTGGGACGATAGGTGGTTTCCATGTGATCGTACGGGTGCCTCAACGACAAGAGACACGGGGTGTCATCAGCGATGTCTCTGAGTCAGACAATAGAATTTTTGTGTGGGTTTCACAAACAATCCAAACATACATGTAATGATGGATTTTAAATGGTGAGCAAATCTCGAGCTATGCTATCTTCTTTTTCTCTGTATTTTGTGGTGTCAACAAGCTAGAAGTCAGTTCCACAAAGATATTGTATCACGTATAGAACTTGATGAAACAGACTTTCTCTTTAATTCAAATAGCACCAATACATGATGTGAACATTTTTAATTATTTTTGACTTCAGCGGCATCCAGGCCGAATATATTCTGAATTAATGGAATGATAGTGATGATTTCTGGGATAGCCTTTGATCGTCCTGATAGTCTCAGTCATCTGATAGCATTTCTAGATCACGATCCTACACGATCCTCGCAATCGTCCGCATAGAACTCAACTCTATTCAAGCGATCGATAGAGGTCGTCTCACTCATCCAGGTCATTTGCGATCATCTGGGTAGCATTTTCATATGATTGTCCCGATCGTCTGAACATTATTTGAGGCATCTGGGACAATCACAGCGCAGCCAAAATGTGACAGTGTTATCATGGACAGACATAATCAGGGAAAAGCTATAATATAAATAGTTATATAAAAGATTACAAAATGAAATGTGATTTTTCTTGACCAGGGGGAAATCAGGAAAGTTTGAAAGTGGTCAGGAAAAGGCAGTTAATGTGAAGGTCTGTGAAAAGTCAGCCGCAAAGTTTATTTTCTAGTAAAAAGTTTTAAGAAAACGCAGTGAAAATCATTTTAAAAAAGTCGAAAATGAAGAGTAGAGTAATATTGATTTTTTTCTGGGGGGGGAATTTTTTTAGAAGCTTCTGCTGCTGAGTTAATAACTCTATTGAACATAATTATGAATCTGAACAAGCAGACAAAACCTCAAGAAAAAAAGTTGTTTAGGGAGCAAAACAAAGCAAATAAGGTGTTGACTGAGAGTTTATACTTCAAGTTGTTTTTGTATATTAACTTGAAAAGAAGATATGACATCATTTCCTATAACAAAATGCTGTACAATTAATGTTATGGCCTTGTGCCCAAATCTTAGTCAGCTAACAAGGTCATTATTCAACCACTGCTAGGATTTTGTCGTATGATAAACATGTGGAAAAAAATAGAAAATATTAATGTAAACATGCCTATTAGTCTGTTATTCATTTAATAAAGTTATATGCAATAGATTTTTATTATTAATTGGATTAACCTAGCCAGCCTGGTCACGTCCAGTGAAGCCAACCAACTGTATACATGTAGAAAAATGCAAAACTTTGCCTTTGATGACATTCTTCACAAAAAATCTGCACTGTTCACTTACTGTTGTGTCTTCGAGTTTATTAGTTTTTAACAACAATTACCGATAATAATGAAAGGGTGTGTGGAAAAAAAAATTGGTAACATTTTTTTAGATATTTTTAGGTATTTTTAGGTTTTCATGCCTGTGATTTGACAGACTGCAGTTTTTATTAACATGTATATAACACTAAATAATCTATGCATTTGGTTTGGGACACAAATTTTGAATATCTAGATTAACATAATCAAGAAGCCAATTAGAAGGTCTAAATTCCTTGTTGAGCAAGACAACAAGAAAATGGCAGGGTGATTTTATTGAATAGCTGATGTTAGTTTATACAAGTGCCAAAGTTTCCAGTTGCTTTTTAGGGGCAATGACTCATCAAAGGTTTTGTGCTTCTTCAAAATCCCACAAATGCATAATTATATCATTATGGAAATCCACTGATTCACTATTTTCATATACACCATAATGCACCTTGTTTGCCCCCAAAATTTTGCATCAACATTCTTTTCAATATTCAATATTTCTCTTGGGATGACTGTAACATCCAGGACAAACTTAAAACAAAATGCTAAATTTTGGGGGTAAACAAGGTGCATTTTCTAGATATGAGCGGTAAGGATGGTAGAATAATTGAAAAATGACTTAGTATGTGAAAGTTCTGTTATTAAACACCACCTAAACTTTGTTTTAATAACCAGCCTTTAGTTTCAATCTCTAGATTCACAATTACCTAAAAATTTTAGAGTCTACATGTGCCCAAAGCAAAGTGGCCTTAAAGGGAACAGGTCATAAGTTGGTTTTTGTGTTCAGATTATGCAAACTTTTGTACCACAAATTATGAGTTAAAGTTAATTTGTATTTAGCCTTTGTGTGTTTAACAGAAAGCTGCATGTACGTTAATGGAGTTAATGTTTCTTATCTCGTAATTAGTGTTAGCCCTTTGTGGGTTTATAAACGGAAAGCTTTGTAAATATGCCACGTTATTAATACTGCCCAAGCGTAAGTAGGTCAAGATGGCTGGAAATTGTTAGGGGTTTCAATGTTTTAATGAAACAATACAAAGTTTGTGATCAACAAGTTCTTTAACCTACGTAGACTAGCTGGTGTTTTCATTTGGAGTGTTTGAGAGACATCTCTCACTTTACAAACTACATAATAATGAAAACAACACCCTGCACACAGCAAACAAACCGCCAGCTGTAGTGCAGGCTACAAGTTCTTGGAAACTCAGTGTTTTGTTGCATGTTTTCCTTGGTTTTAATATGAAAGTTTTTTTCCTTTCTTAAATAAAATGAACCAAGGGTGAAAATGAATTTCTACATAGGCATACTGATAATTTAAGATGGAATCCGCCAGGAAATTGAGTGATTTTAATTTTCAGTGGACAAAAACCTTGTTTTTCAAGGGCTTAAGATGTAATAAATCATCTGTAGTAACACCAAAGAAAATTTGATGATGACAGATGATTTATTACATCTTTAGCCCTTGAAAAATGTAAGAAAGAATGCAATATGCTTCAAGTTATTCTGGTACAAGTTTTTTGTCCTCTGAAAATCAAAATAACTCAATGTTCTGGTGGATGCCATCTTAATTTTTTTTCAACATTTACATTGTATCTTTATCACGACTGAACCGTAGCATTGTAATAGCATTGGTATTTTGTTAATTTCTTTGTTTTATTTGCAATAAAATTAAATGTGTTACTAGTTTACATTTTTGTAAAATACATGGGTTTTTTGATCTCCACTGAACACAGGGGGAAGGGGTGAGGCAGTGGTCAGAGCACTCAACTCCCATCAATTTGGCCTGGGTTGAGGTCTTGCTATGTATGCCATATATGGGTTAGGGACCGGTCAATAATTATCGGCTGTGGTTGGGGGCGGAGGATTTTAGGGGGGATCACTAGATTTTTGGGAGAACAAAAGGGGGGAGCAGTCGTAACTGAGAACCCAAAAGGGGGGATCATTGAAAACTTTGGAAGGATTCAGAGGGGGATCACTCAAATTTGCTTAGAAAATGAAGATGGGGGGATCGCAAAAGTCATCAAAAGTTATTAGGGAGGATCACTGCAGTGAAGTAACATTCAAAGGGGGGATCGGCTAAACTTCACCTTGTTTTGCCCCAAATCCCCCGCCCAGCGATAAATAATGACCAGTCCCTTAGACCTGGTTAGTTTCGCGAACCCACCAATGTACGCGCTAAATTAATGAAAGTCACAACCCGCAAGGAAGGTGACCCGCGCGCGGTGCTCTCTTTCTTTCGCGCGTCACCTTTCTCGCGGGTGGTGAGGAAACTGACAGAATGACTCGTAGTCAGATTTTTAAGGCTATTTTCTTTCCTGATTTTTTACCCCCCCCAAAAAAAAAAAAAATAATAATAAAGTATTGTTATGTAACTTTGGCGCCGAGGTTTCCCTGGAAGCAAAGAAACTAAGCGACGTATAATTTTAAATGACAGATGTTTAAGGAGTGAACAGATAAGCTGCATTTTTTTAATAAGCTGAACTTTTATCGCGAGGTTACAGTATAGCCCCACCATACGACCACCTCGTTATCTCAAAACCCTCCGCGTTGATACGAACTCCCAACTGGCGGATTCAGACGCTGAAGTAAGTGACCGTGCTAACTTCTCTGGTGAAAAAAAAGGTACAATGAGACTTTCCGGCGGATACAGATGTTCTAGGAAGTAGGGCACCGCTCATCCAGACCTAAGATAAACGGGGGGGAGGGGGCAGCAGGTTTCAGCTGAGGCCTAAAAATAAGGTGCGATCCCCGCAGGAAATCCCGAGCGGGCTAGATTACTGTCAAACTCAGAAAACCGTGAACACATGAAAAATTTTAGGAAAGTTGATTGTGTACCGGCCAAAAAAATTGCACTTTATTTGAGTGTCAATGCATTTAGCAGGAAAGTACTATTTGGGGACACCATTTTTACACGGGACCGCCATTTTACGTGGTCATCCGAGGCACGCGAAGCAGACGCGAAGGTCTAGCCGCTTACAGGTTAAAAGAGTACCTTCATTTCTCATTTATTTGAAGACCTTGAGTATTGGTCTGCCCCCGGGAATCGGAACCCGCGACCTCCCGCTCCGCAGTTAAGCGCTCTACCGACTGAGCTAACCCTGCGCGGCCAATCACAATAAAGTTTAGGATACGAAAGGGATCCTCAAAACCACAAACTAATTACCATTGGTGTTTGCCGTTTAGTTATCTTGCGCCTTATTGGGTAATTTCTCGGAACACAATAACATGCCATGAATATCTCTTAAAGAAACACTTAACAGCATCAATAGGGACAGAGGAATTGAGAATCCTGATACGAGGATGCCTACAGTCAGACACCGATCAGTACAACAGGACAGCGGACCACTGAAGGAACAGTCGTCTCCTCTAATGCCAACAATGGTTTAGATCGAACCCTACCAACCATGTCCTGGGTGAGGTTCGTGATACACCAATCACTAAGAACTACGGTGGTTTACTAATAGTTCCGCTCAGAAAATCGTGATTCGACTATCGTGAAACAAACGATAAAAGAAACCCTTAAATAATATTGATCTTCAGATATTTCACAATTTTCACCACTTGAAAAGGGTTACATTATATCTGCAGTAGTTAAAGGTGAGAAGGTGAACGAATTTTTACTGTGAAACTCACAAAAAACGCAAACAGTAATGGTAATTAGTTTGTAGTTTTGAGGTTTGCTTGCTTTGCTTGCTTTATTGTGATTGGCCAGTACACAGTCAACAATCCTGTGTGCCAATAACACATATGTACTACGGCGGCAACACTAAGTAATTTGCATCAAAACCTTTATTAGGTAGTTTTCCAGGAAGATCATTTTGACAAGCAAATTTACTTGTAACGAAACAATTTTGTATCGAAACGACCGGCCACCGTCATAGCATAAGATCTTGCAATCTTGTCCGTGTGTGGTAAAACGGAACCCGAGGCTCAGCCACGGAGGTAGGTAGGTAGGTAGATAGATAGATAGGTAGATATAGGTAGTTAGTAAAATCCAACTAGTGGTCTATTATCAATGTTGAATTCTGATTGGTTGAGCTAATACTAGGCTATATGTTATAGCCCATTAGTAGCGATAAGCGCTGGCTTTTTGGCGGCAAAAAAGGATTAAAGTCTGGCTTTAACTAGCTAAAGTTGTTTTGTCTCGATATTTTTGACCAACTAGTTGGATTTTACTAAAACAATTATTCCTCTCGCCCTCATGGCCTCTGAGTCAATAGCCCGTGAGGCCGAAGGTTAAGTTTTCAAACCATCTGTGAATCTTATCGTCTTTGCCGCAGTTGAGCCTTCATTTCTTGAATGCGGTTCACCAACGGACGATTTGAAGTTGCACATTTTCCATGCACTAGATCCAGGCCCCCCTCGCTTTTCTTAGCAAAAACTGTTTCCGCCGCATCTTCGTATTTCCTGGGACAAAAGTTAAAGTGTCGTTTATAAGTAGGTGGAATATGATTAGCTCGTTTCTCGAAAGTCCCGCTAACTTTTCGGGCTCGAAATCAAATATTTAAATCAAAATCAAAGGAATAAAAACACGAGTCCTAGCCAACAAACCAGTCAATTTTGTTCTTACTGATAGAAAGCTACAGGTCACATCAGTATGGAATATCTGCAAACATTCTTCAGACCTCACTTCGCGAGGAAACCAGTGATGGTGTCACAAAATGTCAGCTATTTTCTCAGGGTAGCATCAGTTAGCAGTGCAGAACTCGAGTTATTGTTCCCAATCACTTACGAATTTGTATACGCCCAGGGTTTTGTGGTCAGCGGATTCAGTGCCCCCTTCTTAGTTCTGGGGTGAACGAATGAACGGCATAGTCGCAACACAAGTGACCACTACTCAAGGTAAGTTTGTTTAGTCAGCCTTTGAGTAAAGTAAGAACTTCAATGAACTGATAAACTCACCCGAGTTTCACATAACACGTCACTTTATTTTCGGGAAGAACCCTGGAGAGATATTTCTCCGCTTCTATCCAGGCATACTTCAAAAAATGGCTGTAAAAAAGCAATGTAAATAAAATTTACAGCGTCTTCACACTGGAATGTTATTCACAATGTTACAGTCACGGGAACCCATGAACGTAGCCTTTAATAAAGAAGAAATAAATGCTTTTGATAAATACCGACGAACCTTCCAATCGCCATCTGTCCAACACGACCATGATTTTTATTCCGCCAGATGATCCATACATTCAGGCTAGAAACATTTAATACCTTACGGAGTGGGGTTAGGGTTTCTTATTTCTTGTCCTATCGTAGATGTGTGGGAAAGGCAAAAAACTTTACAAAAAAGAGTGATGGGCGTGTAGAGCTGTTGTTCCGCTCCTTCATTAACCTATTGTGTTTTAGGCCTTTCCGTTGCCTTCGCCATGGTAGTTTTGTAAGGTCCCAAATTACCTGCATAAGTGAGTCCGGATTTTAAGGTTTAAAGGATTAACTTTGCACGTATCTGTCCCTAGTTTAGCACATTGCTCGATTATTTCGGAAAACATATATTGTCAATGAACTTACCTCGTATCCAATTAGAGATTTACGAGCTTTGGAAAACTTGTTGAGTTCCAGCCAGTTGTGACCTTCAGCCAAGGATCTTACTTTCAGCCAGTAAAACCTGAAGACAACACAATGCATGACTCGCAGGAAATAAGCTAAACTATGAGGAGGGAGTTTGAAGGGGTAGGAAAAGGAGGAATAACTGAGGTGTGCGTGAACGCGATGTCCTCGCGAGGAGGAAGGGAAGGAAACCCTGTCTGTTATTTTTTCCTCGCGCGTCCTGATTCCCTCCCCGTACTTTCACTACTCCTTCAAATGCCTACCGCACAGGCTACAAATCAGGGGTTTTAACTAGCAAACATAAGCTCTACGTGGTACAACTAGAGGCTATTTCGAAACGGGCCGTGTGAAAACGAGAACGCGATGAATGCGTGAGGAGGAAAGGACGGAAACCCTTTCTTCTCTCCTTCCTCGTGCGCCCTTATCCCCTCCCCCTCTTTCACTCCACTTCAAATGCTTGCCACATAGACCACAAATCAGGGTGTGACCAAGCAAGCCTTTGCTCTACATAATACAGGCTATTTTGAAAACAGCCCATTTTAGAACGAGAACGCTATGGACGCGCGAGGATGAAAGTAGAGAGACCATTTGGGCCAGTTGTTTAAACGGAGTTTAACCCGTGTTTAACAAAACCGCGTTCTAGGCCATTTTCAGTTTGCTCAACGTTTTTGTCTAAACACCATTTTTCGTGAAAAATTTCAAGAAAGTATATAGTGCAGACTGGAAAGGCACTTATTTTCTTCAATTAACCCCTTAAGAAAAGGATCTGGAAGTCCAATGTTTTCCTAAACCGCGGCCTAAGTTAGACTTCGTTAAATTTCCTCCTCCCTAACGCGCCCTAATTCCCACATTTCCCTTGCCCTTCAAGTGTATTCAACACAGGCTTCAAATCAGTGGTGTGAACAAGTAAGCCTTTGTTCAACGTGGTGTAGCTGAAGGTTGTTTCAAAAAAGGGCCCTCAGATGTCAAAGGTCTCGTTGTTTACCGTCTCTGATAAAAAAATGTGACAAACCTTTTGTCCGGAATCTTGAACTCCTTTTTCAGTTGCTCAGCGACTTTTAGGTCTCCTTGAAGTATGCACTGAAAAGTGTAAAGTAGTTCTTAGAAACTAATGACAGTGTATGGGTATTAAATCTGTGACAATGAAGAAACTAAAGCTACTTTTAATAGTACTTTCCACCGCGGTTTACTTTGCTTTGGTTTTAACTACCAAGTCTAGATAATAGTTTAAAAATAACAATCTCAACAAAAGTTACTGAGCAGAGATCTGAGAGATTCCAGCGTACACTGTTGATTTCAACTTCTAACATTTGACAATCTTTTAGTATGGCCATTCGAATGAAAGCTTGTACTTGACAAAGATTTCCAGCGGCACTGTTTATTAAGCTGTTAAAGGTAGTATTTGACTATATTGATGACATCTTAATTTTGATCATTCAAATGAGAGTTACTTTTCAGAGCTTTTTGTATTAATTGACGTTTCTGAGTAACTGACTACCTACCCCTCCCCTAAGTTACAATGTTGCCCTAAGTAAGGAAAAAGTGTTACTGTTGACTTAATGGGGGACGCGGGGGGGAAGTGGTCAGTTACCCAGAAACCTCAATTGATCTAGCTGCCCAACTGTACTGATCATTACAACCTAAGCTCAGATCGTGAACGTTTGAAAATCCACGGTAAAGGCTATCACAGTTTAGTGTCTTTATCGCACCTGGTAGATAGTATCGCTCAAGGACAGGTCCATAAATGTCTTTCTTTACTTCTATTCTAGTTTGACTTGATATTATACCATGAGTTTCATTTGTTCTTCTGTTGCCCGAAAAATTAAATCGCGCGTATATAGAATGTATCACTGAGGGAAATGTTTTATTGAGATATTTATATTATAGTTCAGAGCAGTATAACGCGCACTCTGATTGGCTTAAAAAGCGTGTTTATCAGAGTACAAAACGCGGAGCACCCAATACACCCAATGCAAAAATGGCTGCCAGATTAATATTCTTTTGTTTAAAATCAAATCAGCCTAACTAAGCCTCGCTTGCGATAATGTATTCTTTTGAATTTTGTACTGGAGAACGAGGCTAGTTAGGCTAATTTAAATTCAAACAAAAGAATGTTAATCAAGCAGCCATTTTTGCATTGGGTCTATAGTTTGTTATGAAAATTAGAAAGTAATGAGTGGCGAATTTAACGGATTCTTTATCATAAAACTACTAAAGACACCTTTACTGTGCTTTTTTATGTTACAAAGCACTTGAGAAGTGGGGAGAAACACTCAACTACGTCTCGTGTTCCCCCTACATTTCTTTCGTGCCCTAGCCCGGCGCTTTCTACGTGATTTATAACAGAACAGAGCACAGTCAAGGCATTTGTTAATCAAATACAGAGGAGTGGAGAGTTTCTAGGTGCTTTTGGTTCGACTATCGCAAGCTTATCCCGTATCCTATAGATTACTAGGAAAGACACAACGTCCCTCTTCTGTTCCTCCCACATACAGTGAAACCTCTATTAAGCGGACACCTTCGGGACCTTCCCAAGTGTCCCCTTAATAGAGGTTTGTAAAAATTGCGAATTGTTTGTTAACGATTAACATTCAAAGGTTACTCTGTACTGTGATAAAGTTCCATGTTGTTAAGGAAGCTAAGGAAGCTGTGCTGTACTTTGTGCAAGACTTTTAGGTGAACTTTTGACAGCTAAATGTATTCATTTATCTTTATCAATCGACTACAGTACGTATTTCAAGGAGGTAATCCAATACTACTATTGTTAATTTACAGAATTCAGTCCGGTGTCCGCTTAATAGAGGTTTTTAACAATAGAAATTAGCCAAATACAATTTATTTTAGTGTCCGCGTCCGCTTAATAGAGGTGTCCGCTGAACAGGGATTCGTTATAAAGGCTAATATAAGACGTTAATTTCGGGACCCGGTTTAGAGTCCCCTTAATAAAGGGTGTCCGCTTTATTAGGGGTCCGCATAATAGAGGTTTTACTGTGGTAAGAAATGGGTGACGCTAGCGTTGGTGGAGTTTGGAGTACCTATTTTAAATCAAAGAAACAAAGTGAAGAGCACACACCTTTGAGTAGAACTGAAATCCTCCTTGCTGGTAAGACATCTGTGCTTTGGACAATGTTTTTATCTTGGATTCTATCGTCTAAACAATGAAAATAGACGGAAATCATGCGAAATCAGGTTTTATGTCAAATGTACTGACAAGCGATACGAAAACAATGATTGTATTCTATGGCGGGTGATAACGAATTGCCTCTCATTTCTCAAGGAATAAAAACTTCAGCGCCAATCTCCTTCCCAAGGCAGTTGCGTAGGAGCTGCTTGGAAGGTCTCTCCTGATTGGCCGCAGAAAACAATGACATGTCATTCTTTTAATTGTTTCAGTATTGTATGGGGTCAGGGTTAGGCACCACTGGTGACTTCTCTTCCGAGCAGCTGCAACATGACCTTCCCAAGGCTTTCATCCTGTTGGTTTAGCAATAAAAGTGACTGTTCTGCCAGACAAGGCTAAGAAAAGCTCTGAGGCCCAGATTGCAAGAGAGACCTGAAGGCGTCACGCAACTCATTTAACCCTTTGCGTGACGGCCTTCCTTGCAAGTTGCGATTTTCAGGCGTGCGTGCTTTGTTTGCTCTACGACACCTGTGAAAAATATCAGATACCTTGTTGACTTAAGTCGACTCCTATTCTTGTCGTTTCTTTGGTCACGTGGTCGCCGAATTGAGGGCTGGCAACAATAAGCGCACGTGTAGTAGATATCACTGGTTATGATAAAAACTAATTTTGGTAAAGGTTTCCAGTTTAAGCACAAGAGATGAACGAGTTAAATTAAAAATAAGAGTTGCTACACGTATTCTCGGCTCTCAATAACGTTCAAAATAAACAAAAGTGCTGCTGACCTTAAGAGGAGCAAGTTTATCCCATTTTCTAACCGGAAAACTGAGGTAAAAATGGAACTTGGTAGTCTGATAAAGTCACAACAAAAATATTCTATGACGCCATGAAGAAACGGAGTGAGGCGTGCGCACCTTTGCTCAGAATTGAAATTACATATTAAGCCAATAAAGAAATAAAATAATAAAACGACTTGCGACCAGATCCCCTCCTAAGCAAGATAGCATTTCAAGCTACTTTATATGATACCTTCTCGCTATAGCTGTCCTGCACAAAGGCATTACCACTGTTAATAAACTGGTCATCCTGGTAGAACAGGTCCACAAGTGTACGACGATCCTGATCCTTACAGTACTGCAGACAAATCACAGTCATGTCAAAGTGAATATATAGATTTCACAATAGCCTGCGTGACAGGTACAAAACGAGGGAAGGGGGAGGGAGAGGGAAAGAGAGTGAAGGGAAAAGGTAGAAGAAATGAAAAAAGTGGTCCTAGAGCAGGCTTCCCTTTCCCACTTTCACCTTTTTCAATACCTCTTAAGACGCCTGCCACACAGTTTAATGATTTACAATAACCGAGTGTTTTCTGCGCCCCGATTGGTCGACAGGTTTTGCTCATGACAGTACAGAGAATAGAAACGAAAGATCCTTCTCGTCTCTGTCTGTTGAGCGCGATTCTCCAAGACATTGTAGAAAAACAACAACAAATAGCTAGACAAGTAGCCATTTGTCACTGCCGAGGCTCCGACATTTCAAAGAATTGACATTAGATGGTACAAACGTTACCGTAAAACCACTCACTCCTCCAACATTTTGATGTCATTTTTGTGATCTTAAAGAGTGAACGCATAAAAGGAAAAACGTTTCCTAGCAAATACAATATTAGCGTTACGTTGAAGGACCTTACGGCAAGTTTTCTCTTGGTTGGAGCCTTGAACAAATACACACTCATTTACACAACTCTTTTCTCATAGACTCACCTTGATGTGGAGGCTGAGTGCCACAGGACGGTAACGTATGGCCATCAAGAACTCGCCAGGAATTAGATTATCCTTCAACTGCATAACAACCATAAATACTAGAAAGAAAAAAAAAGACAACAAAAATGAAATGTCATCTAGATACAGGGGAAAATCAAGTAGGCGGGTTTTGGATGACGGCGGTTCGGATCCATCAATTTTGATCACCTGAGAAGAGAAAGCTGTTACCATTGGAGGAGAATCTACAAAACAAGTTCAAAAATGTTTTACGGTTTGCAACTCTGCCCGTGCTTGTAACACCGCTAGTGTAACGCCAACTTTTAGGCTGAGAAAAAGTTGATTCTAATTTTTTTGAACCTTTGGTACAAGTTCAACATAACGATAGACCTTCCTATAAGTCGGCTTTTGAGCGACAACGACGAAACAAAACGGACTTAAAAGATCACCAAACTGCTGTAGCTAACCGCAGTGGTACCCACTCACAACTCACCCAGATCCGTGTCTCCACTCATAATGGCCTTCTCGAGAGCTAGGTCATCTTTATTCATGCGCATGAGCAGTGGAACTTGGTCAGCGGCTTCCGCCTCATAGTCCAAAAGCTACAGGTAAAAAAAAAACAAGAAGATGTGAGCATCTTGAAAGATACATTCTGAATCATGAATTGGGTATGATAGGCTCGCTTACCGATTGTCAAACGACGAACTTACTATGGTGAGATTGCTCCAGCTAGAGGTCAAGGCTGGCTTTAAGCCAGGCTGTAAGCAGGTCTCCTCGAGGAGGCACAGGCGGCGAAGCCACGAGAAAGGCCGTAGGCAAAACCTGGACCGCAGAACCGGATCAGATCATTCCCAGAGGCACTATCCCTTACCTTTCGTTTATTCAGTCAGTTACAGGGGTTGCTCTGATCCGTTCTGTTCCAGGTGTTGTTGACGTCCCATGAAACGAGCATGTTGGTAACCCCTCGAGCGAACCACGGTGAAAGCTAAGAATTTATATTCATCAATTAAGTTGACATAGGAAATTTGGCATAGTAGGGACATTTCGAGTGCTTGACGAAGGGCTAGAGCATAAAACTTCAACATGTTTTTTTATATTGAATTAAAAACGTCAGTTGTTAAAACCCTCGATGTTTCTTTCCCTCATTGCTCTTCTTTGCAGCCGTAAGTTTTGTTTCTCGACGGGTGCCCAAATTTTAAAAAAAATTTTTCGGAAATTTTTTTTTGCATTGAACTTTGCTTCCGGGAATTTCTAGAATTTTCGATTGAATGCATGGTTCACATTTCGGAAATTCAACATCTTTCGGAATTTCTGGAAACTTTTCCTGGACATTTCTGTACCATTTGCCGCTGTTTCCAATTTTCGAACGTTTTGGTTGAATGGAAAGCGCCCGTTGTTTTGCAACAACAACAACGTCAAACAACAATTGGTTTTATGAGCAAAACGACTGCTCTGCACGTGAATCACGCTTTTGGTACATTTCTTTGACGTCCACTGCACGACTACGACGTGAAACCTCCCAATGCGACGTTTTATGGAGGACGTGGACATACGAAAACAAATTTTCCGTTCTCTATTTGAACATGGATAAAGACAATAGGAATTTAACTCCAGGAAAAGTCGCCTACATTTAACGAATTAAGCGGTTCCAAATAGACGCGATAAAGATTGAAAGGACGCGGGAAATTCATTTTCTTAGTGACGTTTTCACTGCCGTCGTCGTCGTCGTTGCTTAAGCTGGCTGATAAAGTGCAGCGCTGAAAGCAAGCGAGGTCTTAATACTCCAGGTACGGAAACAATTCTTGATTACTCACAGTAAACGCAATCCCGCAGGTAAAAATCCCATTCTATATCAACCCACGTTATTTTGAAACTCGTGCATTTAGCAAGAAAAATACTAACGGAAGACACCAGTTTATGTCCCAAATTGAACTGGGAACGTATAGTCTATAATTATACTGTTCATGTGAATGCTCTCAACTAACCTTGATGGCCAGGTGCGTTCGTCCACAGTCCACTGCCTTTGAAGCTATTTCTGAGTAAGATATCCCAGGAGTCTCTGCGAGCTTGGAGTTGATGGCACGAGCAATCTCTTCGTCATCAACATTGGCTTGCTGAACCTGTTTAAACAAGAAAAACAAGTTTTGAAGAAGTGAAGGATCGAAAGAGATGTCAATATATTCAACACAAGAAAAACTATTTACGGACACTATTGTATTCTACTAGGGCGGAGAAGTTAATTTCAATGTGATCATCCCAGCCATGTAAAAGTCCAACTGTTTATTTATTGAGGAAATAGAACACAACAGGATTAAAAACCCCAGCTGGCAGGAGGCAACCAGTTGGCTATTTACAAGTATGACCGGGTATCTGAACTTGGAAATACCGCGAATAAATTCAGCAAGTGGCTAGAGTAAGACTCCAACCCGGGACCGGCGGATTGTGAAAACAACATGATGGGCGCCTGGCCACGCCGTCTTCCCCGCGTACAATCCAGTATAATTGATCTAGATCTTTTCATAGGTTGATTTTGTGATCTTTGATAAATAGACAAACACGAAGAGCAATGTACCAAATTCAGCACATGAAACAACCACCGGACACCCAACTCCACTCACGTCTACTGCCACAACTATAATTTACCATTACCAATTTTATCAAATTACCAGCCATAAGCTGATTGCGGGAAGACCCCTGCTTACATATAGGTAACAGCCAACTGGTATCCGCTGGTTACACTCACTTTATAACAAGCCCAGTGTCCAAGGATGCGACTGGCACCCTCCCCCTTAGGAATCTTCCAGTAATCACAGATTCTTATGGCCAGACAGTAGTGACGCCTCAAAATCAAGCCTACATGAGCGGAAAATAAACGGTAATAAAATAAACTTAAGGGAAATAATTCCCTCTCCAGGTCTGTTGGTGGAAAAATCAATGTAGTAAACACGGTTTAGACACGGAAAGTAGGCAAGTGAAAAAACAACAACTTTGCTTCAACTTGTTTTATATTCACTAGGAATGCAAATAATTTTGATATTTAGAAATGACTTAAGTCCAACCACGTTACCATTTTAGTCAGGCAAAAGAGAAAGGTTATCGGACATACATCATATTCATTTTGCTATTTTTTTCTTAAAAGTACTATTTCGTACTATGTACTATAGCGGGTCTGGTGTATAATCAATAAAAATTTCGACCCTCCACACTATAGAGCTCCCAACAGCTCAGTGGGTAGAACGTCTGATCTCGAACTCTCGAACTCGAAAGGTCGTAAGTTTGATTCTCACCTGAAGCTCGGAACTTATTGAACGTTTCACAGTGCAATAAACACTTAAACACTTAATGACTGGTCTCGAGGGAAACAGTTTAATTTGTTTTCCGAGAATCTCAATGTTTCCCGAGGCTATATAGCTGGAAATTCATTAAACCTCGCTTCCCTCGCTGTAACGGTAGCCGTCGGTCAACATTCGCGGGTAACAATGCACTGTTACCCTATGACTTCATAGATTTTGGAATGTTGTCCGCTAACAGATTTTGGCGGGAAAAAGCTTCATTGTGAGATGTCATGTGACCTCGGAGAAACCAATGGGAGCGCGCACTGTTATGAAAAAATTTCCAGCTATATGCAGAGCAATGATAACTTACTTGAAGATGATGTGAACTGCGGAAATACAAGTTTCAATGAAGATATGATCGTCGCAGCGGAAATTCCAATTTAAGCAATTGCAAATTAACCCGAAAAATAAAAAAAAATTTTCGCGTTGCTACGGAGGCTAGCATAGTGTAGACTTGCTCCAACACACGCTGCAATTGGGCAAAATGTAACCTGTGAGACGAGGCTTTTGCAACAACTGAAAATTTGGTTCACTCTTGAATTAAGATAAAGGATACTGTCCATATGTAAGTGGAATGCCAACCATGTAATCCCGCACGGCGTTTAACACTCTAAGATTCCGGCACATCGAAACAAACGCGTGTGGCGGCATATCAGTTAGAAAACTCTCACCAAAGGAAGCAGCCTAGCAAAGAGAAGAAAAGATTACAGCTGAGATCAGTAAAAAAAAACCCGGTTATACTATAGGTGGAATTTTCCCCAACATCGACCGCCGGAGCGGTCTTATTGGTTACTACGAGGACACATGACATGTTACACGAGAAATATTTCCCGCCTAAAATCTCTGACCAAGCGACGTTACAAACTTCGCTGGTAGATGGTAAGAGAGCAGTGTTATCGGCGAATGTTGCCCACTCGCTGAGACTTGCTATACTTTCAATTCATCCTGTATAACTGAAAAATCACTGAATGACGCGTTCGTCGAAAGCATTAATGAAGTCCTTTATGTCTCTTACTACACTCCTCAAATAGAAACATAATGGACGAACTATTGGCGCTCTTCGCTTTCAATTCAAATTACCCAGATATACTGAGTACAGATTTTCTTTTCACGGCATCACGTTCAACGATTTATGTCCAACCGAAGGAACTTCAGCAGATTAACCAAAACATTTTTAGTAGGAGGTGGTGATTTTGCCACGGAAAACAGATAATGTATTTTTCAAACAATGGTAAATTTATCTAGCAGTTTACAGAACACCAATCACTGTGTAAGAAACCTTAAACTTGTCAACAACTCCCTCACCCCCTCGGGGCGGGTGGCTGTGAGAATCGAAACGTAGCAACTGAACATGGGATCATGTGGTTGCCATGACTACCTCCGAAACTATACTCACCCTGAGCAGTCCTCTTTGTATTGCAGGCTCATGTTTCCCGGCAGCGGCGTGGATACATTGCTGGACAGCCTCAGGAAGACGTTCTTTGATCATCCGAATGTACTCCTCTGCTCGGGCGCTCTTTTTCTGTTTACAGGAATATACACGAAAGAATCATAACAACAGCTTAATTTTTAGGGATTAAGGTTTTAGTGCAGTTTAGAATCTTTAAGTTGAAACTTTAATGTTGTTCGTCAGGTATTCTTTTTATTATCATGCTATGGTTTTCTTCATTCATTATTGTTCTTTCTTATGAATTCTGTAAAGCGCTATTGAGCTTTTGGACTGAAATAACGCTATCTAAATAAAGTTGATTATTTTTTATTATATGGAGAAAAGTTGGCTCAGCTAGGATGGTAACCTTACCAAGAAAAAACAGGTCACCCAACAACAGGCTGCCCAGGGTGGCTCGCAGTGGCGGGTCCAGACCTTCAGATAAGGGGGAGCCCGGTCATCCAGACCCCTGAGATAAGGGGGTGCGGTCCCACCCCAGGATCCTTGTCCCTCCCCTGGATCCGCCACTGGCTTGGGTAGGCGGCTGAGCCTTTTACCCGAGACAACTTTTTCCCAGAGAGAGTGAAGCATTGCTTACCTCAAATTCCTGTGAAGCATCAAACAGCATCGCACCTGGTTCCATTGAACCGATTTTAAACACTTGTTCCACAGCAGCTGAAAGATCAATAGAAATTGTTGCTCTAGTATCGGACATAATTATTCACATTCGTGATTAGAAGTGGTTCTGGTTGAACGGTAACCGGTCAAGTCGCCCGAAAGTCATATCGCCCGAAACCAGAGTCATGTCGCCCGAAATCCTTAGTCATGTCGCCCAAAATTTTATCGAGTGTATAGACTTGAAGAAAAGTAACATTTGAAGTATATCGCAAGGAATTTAGTCGAAAAATGTTGACTCAACTGTGTCCGGTAACCTATGCAAATGTGAAGTTAAACAAAGACGCAAATATCGCTATTTATTTCGAGCAACATAACTCAAGATATCGGGCGACATGACTCTGGTTTGGGGCGACTTGACCGTAAACCGATTGAACAAGTCGACTGGAATAAAGTTTAGGGCTTTTTGCTTGTTCGTGACAACAGGGCACCCATTTTCTTTGGAGGGGGGAATACTGAATGTAGAGTCAGTTCCATCTGCTTCCGGGTAGTAAGTTGAAAAATCGTACATGAGCACAGGAAGACCACACTGAGCTAAAGGTTCAAGTACCTACAGGTAACGACACGTTTTAATAGAAGGTAATTTGGAAAAGCATCAAATGTCTGTGGAGAAGAAATAAATCTCAAGGACATCCCGGCCCCCAACAAGGATTGTTATTTTCGGCTACTTCGATAGCTTTATGAATCGAGAACAAGACAGAATATCTGCGAGTATTTTGAAACCTTTCACTTGTAGTCTGCGAATACAGCCGTTTCACCTTGCTCCTTGTCGCTAGGGAGGTTTCGCCAGGAGGAGAAACCGCCCGCAATCAACGTAATCATATTTACCAACCTGGAACTCGCTGAAGCAGTTCATGAGTCTCATTACCAATGATTCTTACGCCATCTAACTCTTGAACTAAATGAACAGCACTGTCCGTCTGATATGTGAAATGTGTTAAGAAAGTGTGCTATCGGTAGCATATGCTTATTTATTAAAACTGACCCATTGAATAATACAGTTAAAGAGCTCTGATTGGCTTAGCCAACATGGTATATGAGCCACATACCAAAAATTGAAAATTGGTTGTTCTTACATATAAAGTCGGGAAGAATTCACGATATTTTGTGGGCGTTTTTAATAAACAATTATTCCACTCATATCCAACGCGCTCTCGCGCAAAAATTGTTAAATATATGGCAATAGCGTGCTCAATGAAAAAAAACTACTCGTATCTACCGTACAGTCGTTGCATCAATGCAACGCGCGAGTATTTAATGCATGAGCCTGACCGTTTCATGGCCCGATCTCGAGAGTAAAGGTACCTTTATTCACCTTGACTGTACGCAAAGGCAAAATTTCTCAAACATTTATCATGCGATCTTGGACATGGGTTTTAAAAAAACGTGACCGGAAACGTAATGGAAACAAGAAAGAAGGGAAATGATAAAAGAAATGTGGCGGAAACATGATCGTTCGTTTCCGACTCGGAAACATAACGGAAACGCATCCCGTCCATGGAAAACTAGATCACCATGTTTCCGCAGGGCGGAAACGAGACGGATTTAAGCAACTTCACGTTTGAGTGGAGTTTACAAAATACGGAAACACGTTATTTCGTCCTGTGACAGTAGTAACAATTGTCAGTTCAGATCAAGGGTGTTTTAAGTAACACGATCAATATACAATTGCAGCATGACAGCACAATTACCAACTTGGCCAAGCCAACATTTACAACAACAAGAAGTACAATTTTTAATCCTAGCATGTTCTAGCAGTTAGATAGCTTGCCTCGCAAATAGTTGGAAAGCTAGTCTGATCATCATAAAGAATGATCTTGTTAATCAAAGGATATCTAATAGTGTCCATTGTCGGTCCAACAACATCCAAATAATCGTCCCAGTAACATATGACAGCGCCCATTGCACACCTGTAAGGTAAGTTGAAATAAGTAAAGATCGGAACACACAAGGAGACAAGTTGCAGCAACACTTGTCGGCGACAGAGTACTCCCTGTGTACAGGTCAGGCGACTAGTTGCTGCAACACGTTGCGGCGATAGATCACTCCCTGTGTACATGTCAGGCGACTAGTTGCTGCAACACGTGTCGGCTACAGATTTCTCCCTGTGTACAGGTCAGGAGATTAGTTGCAGCAACACGTGTCGGCGACACGTCGCTTGATGGGTGGCGGAAGAAAGAAAAACACCGATGGCTCTTAGTTTGAATTCAAAGGAATGGCCCGGCCAACCGGGCGAGAATTCGCCATAAAAGACGAGAGCCTTCATTCTAGAAACAACAATTGCTCCCTCCTTACCAGGTTAGTTGCTTGGGTCTTGATGGACAAGAAGTGTTGAACTCACAGTAGACTTTCTAAAGAAGTCAGAAATACAACAATAACTGCAAAATTCAAAGAACTGCGAAATACAGGCGTACGTAAGTTGAGCTCTTCAGGGCCTGGCCTAGCGCCCGGGTTGCTAAGCCTACTCGCTTTGCGGAGATGTCGGCAAGTTAAATGAACACAATTAAAATCAACTTTGGGATGACATGAAATTGTTTCTGCAAGATTTCCGAGGAAGAAGTGGCTAGACTAAATTAATGATGATATCCCACCATGTAGAACTAAGGCAGATACGGGTCTTCATTTGTTACAAGAAAAGATACCTCAAATTCGAGTAGTATAAACAAAAGCCTTTTTACACGCCTTCTTCAAACCTGGGTATAGAATCAAAGTTAGTACTGCCAGTTGAATTAGACCGCCACTCATTCTCATTTTGTAAGAATCCGAGTCAACTCGGCGCTAGCTACTGGAACTCGTCCTCTGATAGCTAAATTTGCGGGCTGAACAAATGTGACAGTGTTATACCCACCTGTAAATCTGCTGATCCTATCCATAACAAACCAGTGTCTGTAAACATTGCTAGGTATTCATAATTGTAAGATATGGCCATTTCTATGATGGAAGTGACCGTGGCCCCAGCGCTGAATGAAACAGTCGGAAAGTTGAAGAATATCAAAACTATTCAACAACAACAGCAGCCGGCGAGCATACTCACTTGTGTGAGTTCGGGGAAGATTTTTTCATCAATATAAACGATCAAGACTTCGCTATTTCATATTTAAAGTTGTGACACTGATAAAGCCAGAGATGTACAATATTCTCATTGCGACATCTCAACACACTTCTCTATTTTTTCCCCTCCATTCCTTCCTTCACCCCGCACCCACTGCTTTGCTACGCCCTGTGGCTGATTCAGGATTGGTAAAAAGTAGCAACCTTTCATACACTTGGCACTCAAGAGGAAGTTTACGATGTCCAGACAGCGACAGCAAAGAGAAAGTCAAAAAGGCAACAGGGCGAATTTTCGACCGGCTGAACTTGAATTCGAACGTTCACTCGAAACAGCCTTAAAGGTGATATTACACGAGACAACTCGCAACAACCATTTTTACTGCAAGCCGTAACACGGCGTTGCAACATTGTTGCGATATTGTTTCGAATGGTTGCAACATTGCTCCAACATTGCAACCCTAGATATAGGCATGTTTTTATCCCCTAAAAACTTTTCATCTGTTCGGATTTCCTAGCTGAAAGTCTAGTGATCCGAAAATTATAGGGATAAAAACTTACCTTCTCGAAAGCTTCAGCCAAGAAAAGGCTCCCGAAAATTCTAGGTGGTCTTTTTTATGGTCAAAATCCGTTAAAAATGGTTAATTATACCATTTTGTAGATGTTCGAAAATCCTAGGAGAGGCAGGCAAGCAAGAAATTTTACAACAAATGCTCCGAAAATTCTGGATCTCAAATCGTCTTCCGAACAGATATTTTCCCGAAAATTGCCATTGGGTGCCCCTGAGTATAACATCACCTTAACCGTACGAAAATTCAGAGGCATAGCCGTTCAAAGTTCCATGTGAACAACGAAATAATTTCACGTTTTATGGAAAACGTGAACACGATTATCAATTTTTCTCTTTTCCGCTTAGGTGGGGTAACCTCCCTGTCCATAATTGTAATCTCTCACTTCAATTTGATCACGTTTACATGATAGGTGGGGTGACCTACCGCATGTTACCTCACCTATCTGTGGTCCCCCATCTCCATGTAAACAGTCCCTAAGAATTTAACTCCGTCCTAGACAAGTCCAGGACTCGCCTGCATTTGACAAATTATGCGTGTTGGATTCATCGCAATGAAGTTTCAAACAACGCGAATTCTCTTTTTAAGAGACGTTTTCACCACCGTTGCTGAGTTGCAATCGGTGTGCGAATATCTGCTAGATACGCGTTTCTTAAAATCCTAAAACTGCCGACGAAAAGGCAGACGTTTTAAAGATGGGAACTTAGTGAAAAAGCAAGCACGTCTCGAGCTTGGCGATATTTTTCATGGATGAAGAAAAAACAATAATTGGATTATAAGTGGTTGTATCACTGACGATAACAGTTCTACTGTATACTACAGCTCACCA